>JAGFNQ010000918.1:307241-411823 GCA_024364735.1 Boesenbergia rotunda
AGGATAAGCAACCAGTTTTTGATGCAGCTCAGCCTCAGCCACAGCAGACCTCGCGGAAGCGAGGCAGGCAGAGTCAGCCAGGGCAGGAGATTTCTGGGGCTACATCTGGGTCTCAGAAATCCGGACATACGACGACGGACTCCTCCCAGACTTCTCAGCATGATCGGAGCACCCACGTTAGGCACCGTTGCATGCAGTGTGGTTCCAGGAGGCATGATAGGTCCGAGTGTACGCTGGAGCAGGCGGTTTGCTTTCACTGTCAGTTACCCGGACATAGGAGTCGCGATTGTGCTCGAAGGGCACAAGATACAGCATCCGGGGTCGCATCACAGGGAGAGCGTGGGGGTCCGGCACGAGCACAGCGCGGGGGACGGGGGTCACGGACTTCTTCGCGGACTCAGCCGACCGCCCCTCCGCCCGTGCATGTGTACTATATGTTCGGGCAGGGCCCCGAGCATACTTATTCATCAGCGATCCCTCAGCACCCCGTTGTGGCACCGCAGCAGCAGTCTCATACCGGACATCAGCCTGCGATGTATCTGGCTCATCAGTCTTCCAGAGTTTCTACACCACAGCCTCCATCGGTACCTGCTTTACCCCCACCGCCACCTGAGACGGGTCGAGTGTATGCACTCACCCGAGAGGAGGCTCAGCGAGCTGATGGTTCTGTTTTCCGAGGTACCACTTCCCTTTATGCACATTCTGCAGAATTCCTTATTGATACCGGTAGTACCTATTCCTTTATATCACGGCTGTTCTTGAGCAAAGTCTGTAGGTTACCGACGATTAGGGCACAGCCTTTGTCTGTGTCCCTACCTTCCGGAGAGGTATTGGAGGTCACCCAGGAGGCCAAGGGGTGTCCTCTAGATTTTGGTGATGTCATCCTTACCGTGGATCTCTCAGTATTGGATATGATCGAGTTTGACATCATCCTTGGCATGGATTGGCTGACGGCCTCCCATGCTACTGTCGATTGCCATTCGAGGGTGGTCACTTTCCGACCTCCTGGCCAACCCTCGTGGGAACAAGTACCCCTTACCACGGATTGATGATTTGTTTGACCAGTTGAGAGATACATCAGTGTACTCAAAGATAGATCTGCGATCAGGTTATCATCAGCTGAGGGTCAGAGATTCTGATATCCAGAAGACAATATTTCGTACCCGATACGGGCACTATGAGTTTGTGGTGATGTCATTTGGGCTCACCAACGCGCCTGTAGTGTTCATGGATCTCATGAACCGGGTATTCTTGGAGTACTTGGATCGGTTCGTCATTGTATTTATAGACGACATTTTGGTCTATTCTCGTTCGTCAGAGGAGCACGCTCAGCACCTTCGCATCGTCTTGGAGACGCTTCGGCGGGAGCGACTCTATGCGAAGTACAGTAAGTGTGCTTTCTGGTTATCGTCCGTGGGTTTTCTCGGCCATATTGTGTCCAGCAGGGGCATTTCTGTCGACCCACAGAAGATTGAGGCTGTCACCGGTTGGGAGCAGCCTAAGTCAGTTCACGAGGTGCGCAGCTTTCTGGGCTTAGCTGGCTATTACCGACGCTTCGTCGAGGGGTTTTCTAGTATTGCCGCACCACTGACACGCCTGACCAGAAAGGGCGTGAAGTTTGTTTGGACCGAGGCATGCGAGACCAGCTTTCAGGAGCTGAAGCAGCGGCTTGTATCTGCACCAGTTCTGGTACTGCCGTCTGGAGAGCAGGGTTTCACCTTGTATACCGATGCATCTCTTCTTGGACTGGGCGCAGTGCTCATGCAGCATGGACGGGTGGTCGCTTATGCTTCTCGGCAGCTCAAGGAGCATGAGAGGAACTATCCTGTTCACGACTTGGAGTTGGCTGCTATTATTTTTGCGCTGAAGATCTGGAGGCATCTTCTTTACGGGATCACCTTTGAGATCTTCACCGACCACCGGAGTCTTCAGTATCTCTTCACTCAGCGAGAGCTGAATCTTCGACAGAGGAGATGGATGGAGTTCCTGAAGGACTATGATTGCACCATTGGCTACCATCCTGGGAAAGCCAATGTGGTAGCGGACGCACTGAGTAGGAAGACCAGAGCAGTATTAGCCTATCAGCGGGTGATTGTCACAGAGTTGATACAGAGTTTTTCAGAGTTGGGATTAGAGGAGCGGTCCCCAACAGAGAGGGGTTTGCTGGTGACTATGGTTGCGCAGTCAGCTATCAGGTCCAGGATTAGCGAGGCGCAGGCCAGTGACCCGCATCTGCAGTCTCTGGGCAGTCGCATTCCCGTCGAGCAGCCGTCTGACTTTACGCGGGACGATGAGGGCATCCTATTTTTCCGAGGGAGACTATGTGTGCCAGCGTCACATCCAGTCATGGAGGAGTTGTTACAGGAGGCTCATCGTTCGCGGTTCGCTATACACCCAGGCAGTACCTGGATGTATCGGGATTTGAGGCGTTCCTATTGGTGGAACAACATGAAGAGGTACATTGCGAGTTTTGTTGCTAGATGTCTCGTCTGCCAGCAGGTTAAGGCAGAGCACCAGAGACCTGCTGGGTTACTTCAGAGGATTCCCATTCCCGAGTGGAAATAGGAACACATTATGATGGATTTTGTGGTGGGACTGCCCAGGACTAGGAGGGGTCACGATGCGATTTGGGTGATCGTTGATCGATTAACCAAATCGGCACATTTCTTAGCTATTCGGAGGACGGATTCTCTCGACAGGTTAGCGGAGTTATATTGTCGAGAGATTGTCAGATTGCATGGAGTACCCCTGAGCATTATATCGGACAGAGATCCTCGATTCACTTCCCGTTTTTGGCAGAGCCTACAGAGGGCCATGGGGACGGATCTCCGGTTCAGTACAGCATTTCACCCGCAGACAGACGGTCAGTCAGAGCGTACGATTCAGACATTGGAGGACCTACTGAGATCATGTGTTCTGGATTTCGGAGGCAGCTGGGAGGATCATTTACATTTGGTAGAGTTCGCCTACAACAACGGCTATCATTCGGCGATTCAGATGGCGCCGTTTGAGGCGTTGTATGGTAGGCCATGTCGGACACCCACCCTCTGGGAGGAGGTTGGAGAGGCCCAGCTGCTAGGACCAGAGAGAGCTCAGCAGGAGGCGGAGCTTGTACGCACTATCAGACGGAGGATGTCAGAGGCACAAGACCGCCAGAAGAGTTACGCTGATCAGAGACGGAGACCTCTGGAGTTCTCGACAGGCGACCATGTTTTTCTGCGTGTTTCACCCATGAAGGGGGTGAAGAGATTTGGACTTAGGGGTAAGCTAGCTCCGCGGTATATTGGACCTTTCCAGATTCTGGAGCGAATTGGAGCTGTAGCTTACCGTCTGGCACTTCCTCCTTCATTGGCCGGAGTGCATGATGTGTTCCACGTCTCTATGCTGAGGAGATACGTGGCCGACCCAGTACATATTCTATCTGAGGTACCGGGTTCGCTGCAGCCAGATGCTACCTACGAGGAGGTTCCTGTACGGATCTTGGAGTACGGAGAGCGTTAGCTGCGGAACAAGACAATCCGACTGGTTAAAGTCGGATGGCAGCACCATTCGGATGCTGAGGCGACCTGGGAGCTAGAGGATACCATTCGAGCACGCTACCCCCATCTATTTGCTTGAGGTACGTATAAGTTATTTCATTCAGTATTTATACTGCATCACCGTTTGGTTCAGTGTTCTATACTGTATGATTGTGCCTGACATGACTGGATGCTGAAATTTGGGGACCAAATTTTTGTTAGTGGGGGAGAATGTTAACATTTGGAAAAATGTTCGAGGGGGGTAAGAGCAAAGCCACCTAAACTTAGGGGTTAATCATAAAAAAGGACAGCCCTTATATTTACTCTCTTTTCCTTCTCCAATCCGCAGACCTAGCAGCCAGCCGAACTCCCTCTTCCGGTTCTTCTTCTTCTTCCTTCTTCCTCCGTCTGCGATCCACTGCCGCCGATCGCTCCAACAGGCGTCGGCGATCGCTCGGGTCTCTCCGCTGGAGGTCGTCAAAGGGATTGAGTTCAGGTGAGGCTTATCCCGATCTCTCTACTCCTCTTCCCTGATTTCTTGGTGAAACTTGTGGCGTTCTTGATCTAGGGTTGGACTCAGAGAGGGTCGATCAGGGACATTGAGGGAGGGGATAGCTCGGATTGGGAGCTATTCGTGGAAGGTTCTGTTGGATTTGCTCTCGGCAGGCTCGAGCAGAGAATTTGGTCCAGCGATCCAGGTAGGGTTTGTTCTTCAGTTTAGATCTTGGATGTTTTTGGATCCTGTCGACGTATGCTAGGTTTTGGATTGGGTTTCCACTCTTGTCGATGATGTTATGAACTGCTTTCTCGCTGTTCTTGGTTTTGGATCTACCGAGAGTTTTAGATTGGATCTTGAGTGTTCGGTTGTAAGCATGAATTGGGCAACGACTCGCTGCACCGACTCTATTCGAGGAGCTATTGATGTTAGGGATTGATCGTAACTTCTACCTTGATCTTGATTTTGGATTTCAAAGGGGCGCACACGATTACTACTGTTTCAGTTTGTGCCTTGCTATTGTGTGCTTCGGCTCTGATCGTGAGGTTAGTGGATGCTCGGTTCTTGGTTATGTTGATTTTGATCAGATTGTTGCTTAGGGGTTAATCATGGGGAAGAGTTAGCTGCCCATGATCAGTGGATGAATTCTGGTCTTACGGATTTTTTGTAGTGATAGTAGTTGAATCATGAACTGTAGCTTTGATCTTAATTGAGTATTATGTATTGGATATTTAGTTAGGGGTAATTAATTAGTATTAATCCTAACTAAATTACCTAGTACATTTAGCTAAGCATCGTGTGAAATTAAAGCTAAATGATGATGCATTTGATGCAGGTCATTGATTGATTTCGCGACCTTATTGTGGAGATTTTATTTTGGACGGGGGATTCTCGTCGCACGGACTTCTTCATATCGAGGCGGGTACCTCTTTTATGCATAGCTAGACATAGTTAGCAGTAGGGATACCTGATATTTTTATCTCCGTGCTTTTGCTTCGGTAGTTGTATCCGTTAGGTTTACTGCTTACGATATCTGTATGGATTGATGATGCATAGTTTACCTTATACCTTACGCTAGGGTTTAGGTATTGGTGCATACCGGTTATTTGGACTACTGAGACATGTATCATTTTTGCACGTAGCATAGGGGACGACCTTTGACTCCCTGGAGGTTGAGATGGGTTGTCGTACTTGCTACTCGTCCTACCTATCTGATGATAGCGAGGGACGTTTAGAGCGTTACTTCACCCGATGGTGGGGTACGTTTATGGTCTCCGACCCTACCCATTCGGTCTCGCGTGTGCATTATCGACCGTCTGTTCGTGCAGGGAAGACCAGGTCACAGCCCTACCCATATGGTCCCGCGTGTGCATTATTGACCCAGGCGTCAGGGGTGACCCATGCTGCATCATGAGCATACTGTGCATTGATGCATATGATTGTGTTTGCTGCACTTGATTGCTGCACTTGGTTGACATGCATACTACTGGGTTTGGGATCGACGCAGGTAGGTATGTAGTTACTTTACTGCTTATGGTTCAGTTCTGCATTTTCTAACTGCAGTTATCTTCAGTACTGTGATAGATAGATTGACGGTGACTTACTGCTATTATTTCTTCCTATGTACATTAGACTGTATTCGCTGAGTTCTTAGGACTCACCCCGTTGGCTATGTTTTTCTCTTATCAGGATGATCGTCTGGATTGTTCAGCAGCCTGTCCCAGTTCATGTGTCTCCGAGACGATTTTCGCCTGTCTTTTGGTTGGGGTACATGTTGGTACCCGTTTCTTTTATTCATTGTATTTCTTTTCATTTCCGCTGTTGGGATGTTATACTCTTTTGTGTCGTCTATGTTACGGCAGGATAGTTGTACTTTTGTGTGCCATGGAGGCCTCGATTTTGTTTTGGTTTCGTCGTAAGTCGTACCGGTACGCAACTTTGTCGTCGTGTTCGTTTCTGTTAATTGCAGACGGTTGTTCCAGCCCTATAGGCTGAGGTACAATCATCTGGGATGGTCGTAGCGGTTAGGTTTCCGAATTGTCCGTCGGTCGAGTGAGTGGCAGTCCGGTCGGTATCGGACGAGCGGCTTCTCGGGGCGTGACAATTTAGCTGCAACGCGTTCGCGAACAAAATGAAAATCAATTTCCACATGTTTTGTACGAGCATGGAATACTGGATTTGCTGTAAGATATGTTGCTCCAATATTGTCACACCAAATTTTTGGTGCAATTTTTGATACAAGATGAAGTTCAGAAAGAAGAGATTGAAGCCAAATAATTTCTGCCGTTGCATTGGCTATAGCTTTGTATTCAGCTTCAGTGCTTGAACGTGATACTGTAGGTTGCTTTTTCGAATTCCAAGAGATAAGATTTCGTCCAAGAAATATTGCATATCCACTAGTAGAGCGTCTATCTTCAGGAGAACTCGCCCAATCCGCATCGCTATAGGCATATAAATCTCGAGATGAGTGACGATATAAAAGAAGAACATGTAGAATAGTGCCTTTAAGATATCGAAGTATTCTTTTCACACTTTCCCAATTTTGTTCAGTGGGAGCATGCATGAACTGACAGGCACGATTTACTGCAAATGTATATCAGGACGTGTGATAGTAACATACTGTAAAGCACCAACAATACTTCGATAAACCTGGGGATCAGACATCACCGAAGAGGAAGAAGTAATAGAGACGTTATCTGTAGTAATTGGTGTAGAAATCGGACGTGCCCCATCCATTTTAGCTCTTTGAAGAAGCCCAGTAATATATTTGCTTTGAGAAAGGATATAACCTTCATCATGTGGAATAAGTTCAATACCAAGAAAGAAACGAGCATTTCCTAAATCCCGAATAGGAAATTCTTTAGAGAGAAGAGTTAATAGATTTGCGATGCCCTTTTCATCATTACCAGTTAATAGAATGTCATCAACATAAATAAGAAAGAATATCATAGAATCAGCATTATGTCTGGAGAATAGAGAGGAGTCAGTCTTAGATCCAGAAAATCCTTGAGTCTGCAACCAGCTAGATAATCGATGAAACCATGCACGAGGCGCTTGCCGAAGACCATATATGGATTTCTTAAGGTGACAAACATGAGATGGGAATTGCGGATGAATAAATCCAGATGGTTGCTCCATAAATATCGTTTCCTCAAGATTACCATGAAGAAATGCATTAGAAACGTCTAATTGTCGAATAGACCAATTAGAACTCACAGCTATTGATAATAATAATCTAACAGATGTAATTTTGATAACTGGGCTAAAAGTATCATTGAAGTCAATACCTGGTTGTTGACTAAACCCTTTGGCAACAAGTCGAGCTTTATATCGTTCAATAGAACCATCAGCTCGATGCTTAAGACGAAAAATCCATTTAGAGCCCACAACATTCATGGAGGTAGTGCGCGGAACTAGGGTCCATGTTCCATTGCGAAGCAGTGCATCAAATTCTGCAGTCATCGCACTACGCCAATTCGGATCCTTGTTTGCTTGTGTAAAACAAGTTGGCTCAATAGATTGTGAGGCGACCACCAAAGCATGAGGAAGAGGATGTCGAGTAGTTATTGGTGGGCATCGTGCATATATGTCACTTAACGGAAGCACACGACGAGGAGTATCATCACTTGTTGATGGTGACGAACAAGTAGGTAGACAAGGAGATTCTGATGAAGGACTTGTATTGTTCGATGATTCAGAGTTAGGGAGCATATTGTCTGTAGCTGGAGATGCTTCCAAGATTGGGCACGGAATAGGTTCTAAAACATTATCACTTCTGAAATTATTAGTGCGCCTAGCTCTTAATGGAGTAGCCACTTGGGGTGATTTTGATGACCTAGGAGAATTTGCAGAAGGCTCCGGAGCAGGACCAAGGATGCCATTACCTTCAGTATCTTTAGTGTGTCTGATTGGATGAGCAATCTGAGAGAATTCAGATGTGATATTAGGTGGCATCAAAAAAGTTCCACTGCTCCCTGAAGATGGAGGTCCTGTTGAGGCTGTAAAAGGAAATAAAGACTCATCAAAAATAACATGCCGAGATATATATATACGCCCTGTTGGAATATATAGACAACGGTAGCCATGGTGCAAATTACTATAACCAAGGAAAACACATTGTTGAGAACGAGGATTTAGTTTATGTTTAGAGTAAGGTCATAGCCAAGGATAACATGCGCAACCAAAGATACGTAAAAAGGTGTAGTTAGGAGTTTGATTGAAGAGTTTTTCCATGGGACATTTATGTTGAAGTAATGGAGTAGGCAGACGATTAATAAGATAAACTGCAGTTTGAACCGCGTCATCCCAAAATTTAAGTGGAACTGATGCATGATTGAGAAGAGCTAATGCAGTTTCGATTATATGACGATGTTTCCTTTCTGCAGAGCCATTTTGTTCAAGAGTATGAGGACACGAGACTCGATGAAGGATGCCAGAAGAGTCCAGATGCCGATGAAGTGCTTGATATTCTCCACCCCAGTCAGAGTGGAGAGAAAGAATTTTACGATCAAAGTAACGTTCCACTTGCCTTTGAAATTGACAAAATATATTAAAAAGATCAGATTTTCGTTTCATGAGAAAAACCCAGGTAAACCTACTAAAATCATCAATAAAAATGACATAGTAAAGAAAACCTTGATTTGACAAAACAGGAGCAGGACCCCAAACATCAGAATGAATTATTTCTAAAGGAAATTTAGACATATGAGAAGAAGAAACAAAAGGTAATTTATGACTCTTTGCTTTCAAACATGTATCACAAGAATGAGATGAGGAAGACAAACGGGTCGGTAAGTTAAACCGATTAATAACTTCTTGAACGATACAGAGGGATGGATGACCAAGATGTGCATGCCAAGAGGCTTTATTTGTACGTTCTCCAATAAGCGCTTTGGCGGATGTAGGTTGTAGGTGATAGAGACCATCCCTAATTTCTCCTCTGAGCAGGGTGATTTTGGTAATGGGGTCCTTCACAAGACAATAATGAGGGTGAAATTCAAAAAACACATTATTATCAAGAGCAAATTGACGAACTGAAAGTAGGTTCTTAGTGATAGAGGGAACATGGAGTGTGTTGCGCATGTGAAAGAGACGACCAGATGAATTAAAAAATGTGTTACCAAGGTGAGTAATTTGCAAACCTGAACCATTGCCTATTTGTACCGTGTCAGGACCATGATAGGAGGAGGCTTTTGTAAGAATATCATAATTCGGTGTAACATGATGAGTCGCGCCAGAGTCTGGATGCCACCCCGGGTTTGAAGAATCTGCCATTGGTATATAAGGATTGCTTGCAATAGAGAATGCTCCTGGATGAGATGATGAAGTTGATGTTGACGCTTGAGTAGAGGATGCAAGACCTCCAATAAAATTATAATCAAATCTCTTATAACATTGATGAGCAAAGTGACCATTCTTAAGACAGATCTGACAACGACCTCGACCTCGTCCTTGACCTTGTCCTCGTCCACGTCCTCGTCCTTGACATTGTCCTCGGCCTCGACCTCTATTTCGTTCAACTTGATTTCCTTGATCGTGTGGAGGATGAGTGGTACTATCAATTTTGTACGGTGCATGTGCCGAAAGAGCGAGAGTATCCGATACCCTTTGAGATTGAAATTGTAGAAGTATCTCGTGTGAAGATAACAAGCCATGAAGAGTATTAAGTGACACTTGATCCATGTGCGTAGTTATGCTGGGAATAAAGCTATTATATTGAGGTCCCAATCCTGCAAGAACATGGATAAGTAAATCTGAATCTGAAATTGGATGGCCAATCGCAGCTAAATTATTGGCAATGATCTTGATTAATTGCATATATTCATTGATAGACTTGTCTCCTCTTTGCACCGATTGCAATTGCATGCGAAGCTGAAGAACACGTGCTTGAGAGTCTGAAGCAAAAGTTCGGCCAAGAGCTTCCCATATTTGGTGAGAGCTAGCAAGCCCGACAATTATAGGAAGTATAGATTCATCGATCGTCGAGATTAACCATGTCATGATAAGTTGATCCTTCTTGCTCCAAATAGCATAGTTTGCATCAGCTACTTCTGGTTTAGGAGAAGTGCCATCAACAACTCCGAGTGAAAGAAACTGCATCTTCCAAAGCATATAATTATCATTGTTTAGTTTGATGGGTAAATAAGATATGGCATTTAGGGGCAAAGAAGAAAGTTGTGTCGCAAAATTTGCTTCTGTGGTGGATGACGGAGATGAATGTTCCGACATTATATATATAAGAAGAAGAATAACTTAGCTTCACAATCACCAGCCTACAGCACTGCCACGTGCAGGGAGCAGTGGGGATAGGGGTGAGATAAGAGGGAGAGCCGCGGCGAGGATCGAATACAATTAACTCAAAGAAGACAGTTGATGAGGGACGAGGAATCAGTACAACAAATGCATGTGAAAACCCCACATGTGTTGAGATTAATGATTGCTGCAACTATCTCAAGATTCCATGCGAAATTGAGATAGACAAGGCATATCCTGGGACTTCATGCAAAGAGGGAGGATTAGATTCCAGCTGCAAACGCCTCGCTGCAAACGCCTCGACGACCACTGGATCTTCGAAATCAAAAGTAATCACACAGCAAGAGATGGGAGGGCCACGTGCCTCTGATTCCGTGACGGAGCAGAGGTTGAGGTTGAGGGTTTAGAAGCTGCTGGTATACAGGTCATCCAATTCGACGACGGCGACTAGCAAGAGAGAGAGGAAGAGATAGGGCAACGCTCTGATACCATAATAGAAGAATAAAAAGATAGAAGAAGAGGGAGATATAAACTCAATAATAAATCTTCTTATTAATGTCCAATGAAGAATACAATATATATAGATGTCTATGAGGACTTATTCAATTGACACATTCTAAATTAACTAATTCTAAATACCAAGTCTAAAGACATATTAATAAGAAATTATTATGTCATATAGAAAATATTGATTAAGTCTTATTTTCTAATAAATCTCTTTTACATACTACTTGATATAGAACAAAATGCTTTTAATTTTTCAGGAGTCATGGTACCAACTATAGCTGTAGGGGATTCACAATCCTTGTTCATTGGCAGTAAAAGGTGAAATCGTCACTTCAATGACTCCTCGAGTGTGGCCCCCCACTATTTGAAAGGGAGGTAAATCACGGGGGGCTTTGTCCAGTAATAGCAGTGTATGCGAGGAGTCATCGAGACAACCGATAGGGTATTCCGCACCCTATGTTTGATTATATACTTTGGTGTAGCCCTATGGAGGTGAACTCCTTAGGTGAGCAACAAAATTAAGATGGTATGTTACAACAAACTAAAAGACTTTAATGTATTTGAGGGATCGCCAAGGTCAAATACTTCGAGCCATGTGAAATGTGAGCGGCTACTAGCTAGTGAAATGTAAAGTTGGAATTTATATTTTTAGACAACATTATCGGAAGACGATGGGTGTAGATTAGGTAAGGAGGTACGATAAAGGAACAACTTAGGTGGTAGTTGGTGGTAGGGATGAATAAAAATGTGATAAAATCGAATTGAACGGATGGAATTTAGAATTTTACTTTGGTTAATTCAGTTTTTTTATTTAAAAAAACAAACTGTTCAATTTTTGATTTATTCATAATTCGATTAAATAGAATAAAGATAGTATTTTAATTATTTTATTTAAAAATATGATTAATTAAATAAAATCTAAATTTTATTAATTTAATTTGAGATTTTAGATTAATTCAGTTAATTCAGTTAAAAAAACTAAATTAATCGATATTTAATCGGTTCGATTTATTTGATTTTCATAGGAAAATTCGGTCAGTTCAAATTTGTTTTGATTTATTCAATTTTTAATTTATTCGGTTCAATCAATTCGATTTTAATAGAATGCTCGACTCTAGTTGGTGGTTGAGACTTGAGATCCATCGTTAGTTTTGTCAGGGAACTAAATGAAATTAAGATGCTCGAGCAAATTTAATCGATTAGAATGAAGCTTAATTAGTAAAACTAGAATGATATAAGATGTTCATATACGCTACTATAATAACGAAAAAAAACTATCTATATAATTATGATAGAATGAGGAATCATGATGAAACCTCAAAGATTGCAATTCAATAAAATACTTGCTAGTGTTTGATAACTCTAATTCTATTTTGGATCGGCTCAAAAATTTCGTGGTTCTACATTATGGATTAACAACTCATTAAATCGATACTTATAATGTGTATTTTTAAGGTCATCGACATAACCTTCTTTAGCCACTATTTTCCCCTTATATTTGATGATTGTATCAAAAATTATTTGATGAGAAATATTCTCTTCCCTATTCTCGTGGTCTTCCCTGTCAAGAGTTTTTCACGTAAATATGTGTGTTCATTTTTTTTCTTTTCATGCTTCATTTTTCATTTATTGTCATAAATTTCCAACAAACTGGTATAAGAACATGGTTTGTTTTCAGAGTTATGGCGACCATGAAGTACGATATTCCGTTGTTGGATCGAAAAACCATATTTTTATTATAGCAAGTCAAGATGCAGGCTATTCTAGTACAAATGGATTTGGATGGTGCTTTGTTAAGGTTTGAAAAGATGCCATCAACATGGAGTACTGAGGAAAAACAACGCAAGGATCAAAAAGCCTTATCTCAGATTCATCTGTATCTGTTGAATCAAATTCTCTACGATTGCTTGAAAGAAAAATCCACTGCGGCATTGTGGTTGAGATTGGAGTAGTTGTGTATGACGAAAAGTCTAACTAGCAAACTACACTTAAAGCAACATCTATATTCATATCGTATGGCCAAAGGTACATCTCTAGAAGACCATTTGACTATTTTTAAAGAAATTATCTCTGATTTGGAATCCATGGAAGTTAAGTATGATGAAGAGGATTTAGGTTTGATATTGTTGTGTTCGCTGCCTACCTCATATGTTACTTTTAGATATACTATTTTATATAGTGTGACTCTCTAACTCTGGATGAGGTTTATGATGCTTTATTCTCTAAGGAGAAGATGGATAAGATTGTTGGTGGATCTTAGGCAAAGATAAGGGTTTTGTTGCATGAGGGATACTACAAGAAAGAAATTTTAGTGGTAATAATAGAGGTTGGTCGAAATTCAGGAGTAATAAGGATAAGACATGTCCATATTGCAAGAAAAGGGTCATATTATGGTAGAGTGTTACAAGATGTAGAATAAGAACAAGAAGGCTAGCGAAAATCAAAAGGGAAAATAACCAGAGAAATCTGGTGAAGCTGATGTTGCTGAAGATCATAGTGACGAGGAACTTCTAGTTGTGTCTGATGGAGATTCTAAATAGAGTGACGAGTGAATTCTTGATTTTGGTTGTACGTTTCATATGTGTCCCAATTGAGACTGGTTTTCAACAAATGAAACTGATTCTAGAGGTACTATTTTGATGGGTAATAATGCATCTTGTAGAATTGCGAGTATTAGAATAGTCAAAATTACGATGTTTGATAGAGTTGTTCAGACACTAGGTGATGTGAGGCACGTCCCTGATATGAAGAGAAATCTGATCTCTCTAAGTACTCTTGACTCAAAAGGATACAAGTATACTGATGAAGGTGGAGTTGTGAAGGTCAGCAAATGTTCTCTTTAGGTGATGAAGGGATATAGAAAAACTGTCAGTTTGTATGTTTTATAGGGTTCTATAGTTATGGGTGATGCTGCTGTTGCTAGTCCTTCATTATCTGATAATGATGTCTCAAAGATTTGGCATATGTGTTTGGGTCACATGAGTGAGAATGACATGTTTGAATTGAGTAAGAGATGACTTCTTGGTGGGCAAAGTATTGCGAAATTGAAATTCTATGAGCATTGTGTTTTTGGCAAGATGAAAAGAGTCAAGTTCTCAATAGGCATCTACAACATGAAGGGGACACTAGATTACATTCACTCTGATCTTTGGGGATTGTCTAAGGTGCCTTCGAAGGGAGGTGCATTGTATATGCTCACTATTATTGATGATTTCTCTAAAAATATATGAGCATTCTTTTTGAAGCAAAAGAGTGATATGCTTCTTATTTTTGAGAAGTGGAAAATAATGATCGAAAAGCAGATTGAAGGCAAGTCAAGTATATCCGAATAGATAATGCTTTGGAATTTTGTTCTGATGAGTTCAATGTCTTATGTAGAATGGAAGCAATTGTGAGGCATAATATAGTTCGGCGTAACCCTCAACAAAACGGTGTGGTAGAGAAGATGAATAGGACTTTGATGTAGAAGGTTCAATGTATGCTCCTTAATGTTGGTTTATCGAAGTATTTTTGGGCCGAAACTGGTGCGTATGCTTGTTTTCTCGTTATCGCTCTTTGTCAACTGCTATTTGATAAAAGAATTCCACAAGAGGTATAATCTGGTACACCTGCTAGTCATTTAAGAATTTTTGGAAGTCATGCGTATGCTCATGTTGATGATGGAAAGTTGGAGACTTGATCTATGAAGTATATTTTTATAGGTTTTAAGTTTGGTGTGAAGGGACACAAGCTTTGGTGTCTAGAGATTAATAAAGTCGTCATCAGTCGAGATGTTGTTTTGATGAGTCTAGAATGCTTAATGATCTCTCTTCCCGACATACTTCTGAAAGAGATAAACAAAAGTTGAGCACACAGGTGGAGCTTCAGATTGGATCTACACTAGAGTCTACTCTGGAGTCTAACTCAAATTTAGTGGATACTAGTAGCTCCTCACGAGCATCTCCACAATATTCCATTGCGAAAGATATATATACCTCGTAGAAATATTGGGCCTACACAGAGATATGTAGAGGTTGATTTAGTTGCTTATGCCCTAAATGTAGCCGAAGAGATTGATTCCAATTAGGAACCTGCAACATTCTTATAGGCGGTTAGCTGCGACGACTCTGATAAATGGATTATAGTAATGTAAGAGAAGATGAAATTACTAGGATATTTTAGAATTATTATGATATCTTGAAATTTATTGTACATAAATATTTTTATATTCTCCCTTTTATTAGAAATTTATTGCACGTAAATGTTTTTATATATTTCCTTTTATTTTTATCTCTTGTATATAAATATAACTTGTATCATTATTCTGAATACATCAAAATATATTTTCTCCTGCATGGTAGCAGAGCCTCTGGCCTACGCCACAAATCCTAGCCACGCCTAGTCGTCGTCGTCCACTCTCTCTCTCTCCCAGTGACTCCTATGACTACTTCTGTGACTATGCCGATCAACTTCAATGCTTCTGCTCATGCACCTTTGAAGCTGACTTCCTCGAACAATCTCTCATGGCGATTACAGTTTACGACCCTTCTCACTGATCATCATCTACTTGGCTTTGTTGATGGTTCTCACCCTTGTTCGGGCAAACTACATATTGTCGACGGTGCTCAGACTCCTAATCTTGCATATTCTGCCTAGATCCGCCAGGATCAACACATTTTGAATGCTATTATGGCACGCCCTCCCATGGTTGCATTAAACAACTTCGCAATCCAATTAAAGGTCCCCAATCTATCACTAAATTTATGCAGTTTATCAAATCCAAGTCTGATGAACTAGCGCTCATGAATGCCTCTCTTGACATTGAAGACCTCACCATAAAAGTCCTTTATGGCTTTGGTGATGACTATAAGGAACTCGCCCATGTCATTCAAGCCCGGGACGCTGCAATCTTGTTTGAGGAACTCCATGAGAAGCTCTTCAATCATTAAGCCCATCTTACCGCTCGTAGGGATACGTAGATCATTTTTCAGGCCACTGCCCACCCTGCCACTCGATCTTCTACCTCCTCAAGTCGACAGTCTTATCTACCTATAGTGGCTCAACCACCTACCGGTGCTCATCCCACTGGTTGGTGGCCCTCCCGACCACGATAACAGACGCACTCTCAAGCACAGGGTCAGCATGTCTCATGCTCATATCTTGGACATTGTCAGTTGCGCAATCGTCAAGGGCATTATGCTTGGCTACCCTATTTTTTCATATTAGCTTGCTTCTACTCTTGCACCTCCTATTGGCTCGTCTCATGATGTTTATGGACCGCCTGCTCCGTCGGCTGCTGCTTATACTATGACATCACCTCTTCATCTAATTGGATCCTTGACTCTGGTGCCACCCATCATGTGACTTCTGACCTCTCTAATCACTCTCTGCATGCTCCATATATTGGTTCTAATGATGTTGTTGTCGGTGATGGGGCTGGATTTCCCATTACTCACACGGATTGTCTCTTACCACTTTCTACTCCTTCTTCTTTGAAGTTTCCAAATGTCTTTTGTATTCCATCAATTAATAAGAACCTTTTGTTTGTCTCCCAACTCTATAAAACTAATGACGTCATCATTATTTTCTCATCATTTGTTTTTTCAGGTGAAGGAATCTCACATGGGGGCTATTCTCCATCAAGGTCTACTTAAAGGCGGGGTCTACTCTTGGTTTGCGTCCACTTCTTCTCCACCACTGGTGCTCTCATCTTTTGTTGCTTCTCTCCATGTCTGACATAATCATCTAGGTCATTCGTCTACTCGAGTCTTACGTAAGTTAGTCGTGTCTAAGTCGTTGTCTTGCTCTGTTTCTACAGTTTGCCACTTTCATTGTAATTCTTCTCAATGCAATAAAAGTCATAAATTAACTTTTCATGACTCATCATTTTCTTCAAAATTTCCCCTTGATCTAATATTTTCTGATATTTGGACTTCTCTGATTCTCTCATGTGATGACTATAAATATTATGTTATATTTATTGATCATCATAGTAAATATATTTAGCTATATCCCTTAAAATGCAAATCGGATGTCCTTTTCGTATTCCAATGCTTTAAGTCTCTTGTTGAGAAACAGTTTAATCGCCCTATTCTCACCTATATACTGACAATGGTGGTGAATTGTGTGCACTAAAAGAATTTCTTAATTTGCATGGACTTTCTCACTTGATCACTCCCCCTTATACTCTTGGACATAATAGTTTCTCTGAATGCCGTCACCGCCATATAGTTGAAACTGGTTTTGCGCTTCTTCATCATGCGTCTATTCCTATCCAGTTCTGGCCCTTTGCCTTTGCCACTGCCACTGCCACCTATCTTATTAATCGACTACCCAAACACAATCTCTCTTACAAATCTTCCTTTGAGTGTCTCTTTGCATCCCTACCAAATCTCTCCAAACTTCATATTTTTGGTTGTCTCTGTTATCCCTAGCTTCGTCCCTATGCTTCTCATAAACTTGCACACATATCTTCACCCTGTGCATGTCTTTCTTGGTTACTCTCTTACGTAGAGTGTTTATCTGTGCTATGAGTGAGTCCTCTTCTGGAAAAATCTTTATCTCTCGTCATGTTATTTTTGTTGAGTTTGAATTTCCTTTTACCAGTGATGGTTCTAGTGTTGGACCCCTTCCTAAAGCACTGCCTAGTATGAATCTAAAAGATTCCTGTGTTGTTGATTCTTCACCTATTTTCTCCTTTAATTCATGCTCCGAACCACCGATTATTCTCCAGCCAACTCATGCTGAGCCTCCACCTGCTAAACCTCTTCTTGTCAAGCCTTCGCTGGTAGTGCCAGCCCCGGCAGTAGCTCCACCCTATCTTGCTTCTCTAGTTCAACCTACTTCTGGCACCAACATTCATCCTATTGTGACCCATTCCAAAAACAATGTCTACCGGCCTAATCCTTGCTTTGGTCTCACCACTATCACTGACACTACATCGTCTAAACCTATGATGTGGAATTCACAAACGCATGAAAATGTTGGTGCAGGAAGCACCATATCGAACCTTGTTTTGATATTGACAAAGGGTTCAAAGTTAAGTATTATTGGTGATCTAACAATGTTACTCAAGTGTGCAGGAAAAGTCCTAGCGAAGGGTTGCTAGGCACCTAGCGAAGGACTACCAGGAAACAAAGTCCTAGCGAAGGGCTGCTAGGCACATGGAGAAGGACTGCCAGGAAACAAAGTCCTAGTGAAGGACTGCTAGGCACCTGGCGAAGGACTGCCAGGAAACAAAGTCCTAGCACAGGGCTGCTAGGCACCTAGCGAAGGACTGCCAGGAAACAAAGTCCTAGCGAAGGACTGCTAGGCACCCAACGAAGGACTGCTGGGCACCAGGCGAAGGACTGCTTGGAACCGAAGACCTAGCGAAGGACTGCTAGGCACCAGGCGAAGGACTGCTTGGAATCGAAGACCTAGCGAAGGACTGCTAGGCACCAAGCGAAGGACTGCTTGGTAACGAAGACTTGGCAAAGGACTACTAGGCACCTGGCGAAGGACTGCTGGGCAAAAGTCCAACCGGAGGAGCCGGTTGGCAACAGGTAAATTCTCCTGAGAGGAGTAAGTGAGGACGCGTTCCCCGTCGAGGGAACAGTAGGCGTCGGTTCGACCTAGGGCTCCACTTTGGAGACCCAAAGTCAGAACCAAGACAGCTATGGCTGTAAGACTCACTAACATACTTGCTTTATCATGTTTGGTACTAACCCTAGATGCAGGACCGAAGGAACGAGTGTCTGCAGCTCAGAACGCCTCAAAGGAAAGAGGCAGCAGTTGGGTTGGGCGCCCGGAAGGTCCTGGGTGTTGGGACCGAGTGCATGTTGACATGGATACGGGTTCGTAATTTTAAAATTTAATTACGTGCAGCGGAAGGTTTAGCATAAATAATTTCTCAAATTATTTTAACCGCGTATCTAGCATGCAACCTTATGTTATGGTGACATGATCATACATTTAAAATTTTGCAGAAAGTAAACTAATTTACTTAATACCTCACGTAACTCGTAGAAAGGGACGAGATCCAACCGTAGCATCCCTTGGAAGCTCCGCCTCTATTCGCGTCCACGCCGAGTTTTCTTCGGGATGACTTCGCAAAGCCACGAGTTTCGTGCCGACAAGAACTACTAGATTCTCCAAAGGCACGATAAGAATACCAAGAGAGAGATGAAAAACTAACCATCAAACGAAGAACGGAATCAAGATTCCGGGAGGAAAGAAGGAGTCGCGCCCGCTTCTTCTTCTTCTTCGGCTTCTTCTTGGTGGTGGAAGCTCACGGCAAGGGGGAGATCTCTAGGGCCGGCGGCACTAGAAGAGGGAGAGGGTGAGAAGGCAGAGGGAGAGAGGCTAGGCAAGAATCCTTAATCTCTTGGATTGATTTCCAGGCCTTGCCTTTGCACCTTTATATAGTAGCCTCTTTATCGCCAAGTCTCCTTTTTAACGGAATAATTTTTTCATAAGAAATTTATCTTATAAATTTTTCTATGAATTATTCCATTATGCCAAGTTTTTATTATAACTTAATTTATAATAAAAACAACCATGTCTCCCCTTTTATTATGGAATAAATTTTACAAGAAATTTATCTTATAAATTTCTTATGAATTATTCCGTTATGCCAAGTTTTTATTATAACTTAATTTATAATAAAAACAACCATGTCTCCCCTTTTATTATGGAATAAATTTTACAAGAAATCTATCTTATAAATTTTTCTTATCATGGAAAAATCAATTCATAATTGATTTTATAAAATAAAATAAACCAATCCATGGTTCATTTTAATTTCCATAAAAAGAATAAATTTTTATAAATTTCTTTATCATGGTAAATCAATCCATTATTGATTTTATAAAATAAAATAAACCAATCCAAGGTTTATTTTAATTTCCATGAAAATAAATTTCTTTATATAAATTTCTTTATCCATAATTTTATAAAACAAACCACGCGCGGTTTATTTTATAATTTGAACCAAACAATTTGGTTCTCCCTCTTATTGTGGCCGGCCAAACCAAAGAGGGTGGGGACCCTCTTTGGTCGGCCAAACCAATGTCGTAACCGTACGAATTAAACTCATTTAATTCGTCTAATAAGTCTTCAAAAGACTTAGCTATTTTATGCTTCCGATGCGTCTCTGAAAAATTCAGATTCGACTTATCTCTCTTGATCGGAAAATTTAATTTTCAACTTATTTTAAATCTCTCGGATTACTCGTAGTGCGTGTTGTTGGATCGAGAAATGCGAGAGAGGGGGGGGGGTGAATGTCGCAAATCGTTCGAATTTAAAAAAAGTAAGTGCACAGCAGAAATAAGACACAAAGACAATGCTAACAAGGTCGTTTTACTTGGTTCGGAGCCTGTGTCGACTCCTACTCCAAGGCCCACGGTCGTTGACCGTTTTCTGCGGGCAATTCTATACGTTCGAGAAAGTTTACAATAAAAAGTATTACAGAATCAGTCTAGTAAACTTAATTAAGCTCTTCGTTACCGACGTCCGGTGTAGATCGAAGTGTTGGAGCAGCAGGACGTCGTCAGCTCGAGTTGGAAGAGTTCTGGAGCGTGTCGTGGAAGCAGAAGAGCGTGGAAGTGTCGCAGTTATTGATGATCTGAAGAAGGAGGTCGAGGGCCCTTTATATAGGGCCTAGGGGCGCCCTGGTCGACGGGGGCGCCCCCCACGTGGCAGCAGATCCGGTTGTAGCTCGGTCGCCGTCTGATCCCCTTATCCTCGGGATCCGGTTTGACCGGGGCGCCCGTAGGGCTCGGGGCGCCCGGTTTGACCGGTCAAAGGCCTCATCTCTTCGGCTTCGCAGGGATGCGCTTCAGCAGCTGGCAGTGGGGGCGCCCGCGACACGCGGGGCGCCCGCGACAAGCGGGGCGAAGCGCGTCGAGGTTGTTACAGACTTGGGTTGACCTTGGGGGCACCCTGGTCGTCCGGGGCGCCCTGCTCAGCTTCTGCCTCACTCCTTTGAGGCTCTCTGAGCTGCAGATACTCAGTCCTTCGATCCTGCATCCAGGGTTAGTCCAAATAACAATTATATTATTATTTTATACAGCCTTAGCTGTCTTGGTTCTGACTTTGGTCTCCAAAATGGAGGCCTAGGTCGAACCGACGCCTAATGTTCCCTCAAGGGGAATGCGTCCTCACCTACTCCTCTCAGGAGAGTTTACCTGGTGCCAACCGAATCCTCCAGTTGGACTTTTGCCCAGCAGCCCTTCGCCAGGTCTTGAGTTTCGCCCAGCAGCCCTTCGCCAGGACTTGGTTTTTGCCCAACAGCCCTTCGCCAGGACTTGGTTTCCTGACAGCCCTTTGTCAGGTGCCTAGCAGCCCTTCGCTAGGACTTGTTTTCCTGGCAGCCCTTCGTCAGGTGCCTAGCAGCCCTTCGCTAGGACTTGTTTTCCTGACAACCCTTCGTCAGGTGCCTAGCAGCCCTTCGCTAGGACTTGGTTTCCTGCACACTCAAGCAGCATTGTTAGATACCAAACAACCCTTAACTTTGAATCCTTTGCCAATATCAAAACAAGGTTCGATCTGGTGCTTCCTGCACCAACAATCTCCCCCTTTTTGATTATGGCAACACAATTCAAAGTTAAGGAAAAAGATAGCAGTTTAAGCATAAAGGTTAAGACTAATAAAACATATCAATTCGTAACAGTCTAAACCCAAATGTAATTTGAACAGTGAAAAGAGAGAGAGAAAAAAAATTTCTTCTCATGCTCATTCTCCCCCTGAATAATTAACTTAACTCTTAACTTTGACCTTTCCTCCCCCTTTGACATATATCAAAAACAAGCATGGGTGAACAAGGTATCTAACAGAGATTTACGAGTTTTTCTAAGTGCTTTATGTTTTTGACAAAGTATTTTTCAAGAATCGAGTAAAAGCATTTTCAAAACTTTTTACACTTAGATAATTTACCATTATGAAAAAAATTTCAGTCTTAAAAAAAATTTACAACTTTTTATAAGGCAGAAAAAATTTACTTAGGCAAAATTTCCAAGTTTCCAAAAAACAATTTTAACTTTTAGAAAAGGAAACTTTACTTAGAAAATTTTTCAAGAAATTTTTCACGCTTAGAAAATTTTCAAGAAAAGGATTTTTCAGGCTTAACAAGTTTTTAAACTTTGGAGCAAGTACTTTTTAGAAGAATTTGAAAATTAAGTGTCAAGTACTTGATTGAGAAAATTAAGTAAAAAAATACCCGTTAAATACTTAAGTACTTAAAAGATTTTGAAAAGAAATTGTGTTTTGAAATATGTTTTGAAAGAAGTTTTGAGAATAAATTGTGTACCAGAGCTTATGAGTTTTGAAAACATAAAAATACTTGGTATAACTCTTAAAAGCATAGCAAAAGCTTAAATTTCCAGATTAAGTCCATTTTGAAGAGTATTATGCAAAAAAATATTTTGTATTTGAAAAAAAATTCGAAAAAGAGTTTTGAAAAGATTTTTCAAGTACTTTTGAGATAAATTATGATTTGAAATACATACGTACTTTTAGAAAAGTATTAGTTTTTTTTTGAAAACAAAATATTTCACTTGACTAGGTTTCTTTTCCAGTCTGACACAATCCTAAGAAATCTTGTTAACTACAAGGACATTTCCTAAGTGTCCTGGAAATTTTCAACCTCAAGTAAATTTTTAAAAAAATGATAGTACTTAAAAATATATGCTAAAAAGTGTGTGAACTTTTGAAGGTTCAATGTTTTACTTAACTTGGTTCATTTTCCAGTCTGACACCATCCTAGGAAACCTTATTGACTACAAGGACATTTCCTAAGTGTCCTAGAAATTTTCCAACCTAAGTAAATGTTATTTCGAAAACAATTTCATAAGTCACACAAATTCTAACAAATAGTATTTTGAAAAACTTAGATTTTTGCAAGAGTTTGAAATAAAGCATGTTATTAAATAATTCCTTTAATTTTGACCTCCCCCTAAACTTGACTCAGTCCTGGGAAGCTTGTTGACCACAAGTACTCTTCCTTTGAGTCTTAAGGTTTGAGTCAGATTAGAAAGAACTGTTTAACAAAGACATAAGTAAAAAGAAATTTTTTCTGAAGTTTTTTTTTGACTTAGACTCCCCCTTAATTTGACACATCCTAGGAGTCCTTGAAGATCATGAAGTGGACCTTTCCTCTATGTCTTTAGGGTTTGTCAAGATCAAAAGAAGCACTTTTGAACAATCTTCTGAGTATGATAACTTTCAAGGAGATAAATTTTTGACACCTCAATTTGGAATAATAACACAGTTTAAAAAATTTGAAATGATAATAATTTTTCCTAAGCGATAGTAATATATTAAGGTTTTTGAATCAACTTTTGAAAGCCTTATTTTGAGATGAAAATAAGTTTTAAAGGATAAGGATTTTGAGAAATCTAAAAAAACATTAAGAAGAACTCCCCCTGTATCCGACATAGACTGACTTTATCTAAGACCTTAGTGTTGACTAGGTTTGACCATGTTTGACTCAGTTGACTAAGGTTTGACTATGTTAATCATGGTTTGACTATGTTGGAATTATCCTCTGAATTAAAACACAACATAAAAGAAATTTTAATTTGAACTTAATTTTCCTGTCTCACCCAATCTAGGGTTTTCAAACAGTTAGCCTTAAAAGTTCTTATGAGACAGGTTTGAAAGTAAAAATTAATTTTGAAAAGGAATTTTCATTTATTTTGAAAAAAGTTATTTAATTTTGAAAACAGATTTGAAAAAAAAATAAGTTTAGAAAGCAGAAATTTTGAACACTGATTAAGTGATTTTTGAAACAGAATAAGTTTGAAGAATAGAAATTTTGAAAACAGATTAGAATCTATAATTATTTGAAATTTATGTTAGATTTGAATTTGACAAAAGATAATTTGAATTTGAATTTCAGAAATTGGCTTCCAGGTCTTGGCGAGGCACTAGGCCTTCTTTGGCCGTAGCCTTATGGGATCATCCACCCTTTCCTTGACAAAGCCTTTTAATGAAATTTCATTTTCAAATTAAATTAGGTCATTTTCTGGTCTAACTAGCTTGGGTCTTGGATCGGTAGCTTCGGCTGGTTTCACCAGTCTAAAGAGACCAAGTAGACTTGATCTTATTAGAGTTGGTTTCCCCAACGTACTATCATCTCATCTCCTCCCAATACTATGTTTTCAAATTTCAAGTAATTGGTTAAGTCCTTAAGCTAACTAAACCTAAGTCTAAGCATGGTAAATTGCATAAATTAAATAAACAATCAATCAATCAAACATGCAATTTAATAAAAAATTATTTAAGTCACTTCAAAATGGTAATAATATTCTAGATTTTCGCAATAAGCAATGTTATGAATTACATTTTCATATGAATTAATCATGTTGTTCATAGTAAATAATGGATTATTAAATACTGTAAATTTACTATTTGATTCCCTTTTGGAGGTCTCCCCCTTGATTTTAGCCATCTTCCCTTTGCTTGATTGTTTCCTCAGTATTTTGTAGTGGTCGCGAGCTAACCGGACAAGTTTCCGAGGATACCTTTCTTTGTCGTCAGATTCTGAGTCTGAGTTGGACTCAGGTTCTAGTTGAGGCCTCTTTTGCAGTTCTCTTGGAGTTTTCCCTGCAATAAAACTTATACCTTTCTCGACCATTATAGTATTTATTTGATTATTCAATTCTAATTTAGAAAAAATTCAAAATTAGTTACCGTCTTAGTCAGTTCGTCGTCTGATTCTACTGGTTCGATTTCGATTCTGAATTCGAGTTCAGATTCTGATTCGGCTATCTGTGCTTGGACATCAAGTACCTCAATGTCGGAGCTCTCTTCGTGTAGGTTGATTAGCTTCTCCCACATTTCTTTAGCACAGTTGAAGGATCCAACTAACTTGAGTTGTTCGTTAGTTAGACCGCATTGAAGAATTGCAGTTGCTCTTGCATCAGTCTCAATTTGGTTGAGGGTTGGTTCATCCAGTTTGTCCCATGCAATTGATAGTCCATCTTCTGTAGGGAGGTGGAACCCTGTTTGAATTATCAACCAGAGATCTAGATTGTCCTTCAGGTGGGATTCCATTAGACTTTTCCAGGTTCTGAAGTTCTCGCCAGAGAATAGAGGCGGACGAACACTGTTCCATTCTTGATTGGCCATTAAGGATAAATCTTGCACACAAGGAACAAAAATAGAGATGTACCAAGACTTGGTCTTGGATTAGTAGTGCGGGAGAGAGAGAAAAACAAGCTCAAAAGGTGTTTGCACGAATTTCGAGGTAAAATAATAATAAATTTTTTTTTGAAAATGTTGACCTTAACAATTTTGATTAATGAAGAAAAAGTAAGAAAAAAAATTTCTCGAATTAAGATAGCACGAATTTCGAGAAAAAATATTAAAATAATAATAATAAAAATTTTACGACAAGTTTTCACAAATTGATTCTTTTATCAATTCTGACTTATGGTGAGAAAATGAGAATTTAGAATTGAAAAAGGCGAAAAAAAGCGGTGGTTGCACCAATTGATTCAGAATTTGTGAAAATGAGAATTCACAAATTGATTCTTTTATCAATTCTGACTCACAGATATTATTTATTTGAAAAATAAAGCGAAAAAAAATCCGAAAAAAAATTTCAAAGTGGTGGTTGCACCAACTTTGAATAACCCCGCTCTGATACCACTTGTTGGATCGAGAAATGCGAGAGAGGGGGGGGGGGTGAATGTCGCAAATCGTTCGGATTTAAAAAGAGTAAGTGCGCAGCGGAAATAAGACACAAAGACAATGCTAACAAGGTCGTTTTACTTGGTTGGAGCCTGTGTCGACTCCTACTCCAAGGCCCACGGTCGTTGACCATTTTCTGCGGGCAATTCTATACGTTTGTGAAAGTTTACAATAAAAAGTATTACAGAATCAGTCTAGTAAACTTAATTAAGCTCTTCGTTACCGACGTCCGGTGTAGATCGAAGTGTTGGAGCAGCAGGACGTCGTCAGCTCGAGTTGGAAGAGTTCTGGAGCGTGTCGTGGAAGCAGAAGAGCGTGGAAGCGTCGCAGTTATTGATGATCTGAAGAAGGAGGTCGAGGGCCCTTTATATAAGGCCTAGGGGCGCCCTGGTCGACGGGGGCGCCCCCCACGTGGCAGCAGATCCGGTTGTAGCTCGGTCGCCGTCTGATCCCCTTATCCTCGGGATCCGGTTTGACCGGGGCGCCCGGTTTGACCGGTCAAAGGCCTCATCTCTTCGGCTTCGCAGGGATGCGCTTCGGCAGCTGGCAGTGGGGGCGCCCGCGACACGCGGGGCGCCCGCGACAAGCGGGGCGAAGCGCGTCGAGGTTGTTACAGACTTGGGTTGACCTTGGGGGCGCCCTGGTCGTCCGGGGCGCCCTGCTCAGCTTCTGCCTCACTCCTTTGAGGCTCTCTGAGCTGCAGATACTCAGTCCTTCGATCCTGCATCCAGGGTTAGTCCAAATAACAATTATATTATTATTTTATACAGCCTTAGCTGTCTTGGTTCTGACTTTGGTCTCCAAAATGGAGGCCTAGGTCGAACCGACGCCTAATGTTCCCTCAAGGGGAATGCGTTCTCACCTACTCCTCTCGGGAGAGTTTACCTGGTGCCAACCGGATCCTCCAGTTGGACTTTTGCCCAGCAGCCCTTCGCCAGGTCTTGAGTTTCGCCCAGCAGCCCTTCGCCAGGACTTGGTTTTTGCCCAACAGCCCTTCGCCAGGACTTGGTTTCCTGACAGCCCTTTGTCAGGTGCCTAGCAGCCCTTCGCTAGGACTTGTTTTCCTGGCAGCCCTTCGTCAGGTGCCTAGCAGCCCTTCGCTAGGACTTGTTTTCCTGACAACCCTTCGTCAGGTGCCTAGCAGCCCTTCGCTAGGACTTGGTTTCCTGCACACTCAAGCAGCATTGTTAGATACCAAACAACCCTTAACTTTGAATCCTTTGCCAATATCAAAACAAGGTTCGATCTGGTGCTTCCTGCACCAACACGTGTGACTAAATAGGCTTTCGATTTATGTTGGTCGTCTATAATTCATCAATTATAGAACGATCATGAGTGGCACCTAGTAGTACATCATGATCCCCAATTAATCGAAAGATCAACAGTTGACCTCAGAAATTATTCTGAAACCCTTCAGCAGCTCTAATGAATCGTGCCTCATTCCCTTCACCGTCTTATACCCACTTGGTTCAGGACACGGTCTATGTGTGTCAGTCCCCACTAGGCTGACTACGTCACACCTAGCCCAAGTAATGTCTTTCTCGTCCAATGGATTCTAATTACTCTCATGTATTTCAGAGACTCATCTCTAAACATGTCATGCTCTGGCCAGAGGCTTTGAGTAACAATCCGACGATAGGCCTTAGGTATACATCCCCTCGCAAGGAGTGGTGAATCCTTTGTAGGCTGTTCAAACATCTTCGGGCACTTCGGCTTATACCCAACCATCCTGGGTCCACACCTCCTTGGAGATGCTTGCTTAAGATGTTAAAGTATAAGTCTCCATGACCAAGATGACTTGAACACCGCAAGTCAAAGGAACATCGCACTTAAGCTGCAGTAAGAACTTCACTGGCATGTCTATATATAGACTACCATGTGAAGTTTTACAGCCAGTCACTCCAATGAACTAGTTCCCTTAACTAGCATTCATGTTTATCTCTGGACATCCCAATGTCACCAGCCAGTGAGAATCAGCTGATTAGAGAATAACCCATGCTAGTCTCAACAGAATTGATAGTGTCCTTATTTATCAATTCATCGACTAGGGACAATTTCAATACTTCATAATTGCACATGTAGAGATAATCACTAGTTGTGAATTCATCACAAATTCTCTAATGCTGTGAATTGTATTGTGGACATTCAGTAAATGAGTTTAAGATCCCAATCAAATACACAGACATGTATACTCAAATAGTGAATATTCATTTATTAAAATAAATATTTACAATCATAAGGCGATTGCCTTAGGACACTTCTCTCATATTACTAACACTGGGCGCCCCAGGTAAAAGCCAAATAAGAGTTAAGCAAGAATACGCTTCGGAAGCTCACTGGGCGGGGTGCCCCCATGCTCCCGGGCGCCCCCGTGCTCCCGGGCGCCCTGGGCTCAAGCTAACAAAGTGGATAGAGTTTAACTCAGCGAGAAGCCAGCGAACTGAGTCAACCCGGGCGCCCCCTGCTTCCCGGGCGCCCCCGTCAAACCTCAGCCCGATCCTGGAGGGATAATGGCTGACCGAGAGTTTGCCGGATCAAGTGACACGTGGAGGGCGCCCCCAACGTCCCGGGCGCCCCCAGGCTCACTATATAAGGAGCTCGACCCCCAAGGCCTCTCAATACATTCTTCCAATGCCAATATACTCTTTGACTCAAGCGCTCTACCTCAGAAACCTCCCATCTCGACGATGACCCTCTGCTCCGAAGTACAACCTACACCGGGCGTCGGTAACGAAGAGTGTTAAGTTTTAGTTTACTGTACTACAATTGTGATATTCTGCTGTAAACATTTTGCACACATATAGAATTGCCCACAGTAAATGGTCAACGATCGTGTGCCTTGGAGTAGGAGTCGATCGCGAATCCGAACCAAGTAAATCCTTGCGTTCGTGTTTGTGTTTTTAATTTCCGCTGCTCATTCTCTTAAAATTATATCCGAAAAAGTTTTACGATATTCACCTCCCCTCTATCGTATTCTATCGATCCAACAAGTGGTATCAGAGCGGGGAAGCTCAAATTTGGTGCAACCACCAATTTGAGAGTTTTTCGGATTTACGAAATTTTTTCATTTTTACTTCTTTTCTTTTTCGTTAATCAAGATTGGTGCAACACCACTCGACTTTTTTCACTTCGTATTTCAAATAAATAATATTTGTAGGTAGGTTTAAAATATTCTTACACCTTTTTTAATTTTTAATTCTTATTTTTTCACCATAAGTCAGAATTGATAAAACGAACAATTTTTGAAAATTTGTCATAAATTTTTTTATTTATTTTAATATTTTTCTCGAAATTCGTGCTACCTTAATTCAAGCAATTTTTTTTCCAAATAGTGATTCTTACCTTTTCATCATTAATTGATAAAGCTAATATTTTCAAAAATTTGTCAAATTTTTTTTATTATTTTAATATTTTACCTTGAAATTCGTGTAATATTTAGTTTGGGTTATTTTTTTCTCCCACACTACTAATCCAAGACCAAGTCTTGGTACACTTTTGGTATTTCTTTTGTTTGTAAGGATCATCTTAAATGGCCAATCAAGAATGGAATAGCTTTCGTCCACCTCTATTCTCTGGCGAAAATTTCAGATTCTGTAAGGGTCAAATGGAGTCTCATTTGAAAGCTAATATGGATTTATGGATAATAATCCAAATGGGGTTTAGATTCCCCACAGAAGATGGGATAGCACTCGCCTGAGACAAATTAGATGAACCAACACTCAACATGATCGAGATAGATGCAAGGGCAACTGCAATCCTACAATGCGGCATAACAAAAGAAGTACTCAAGCAGATTGGACCATTCGAATGTGCTAAAGAGATGTGGAAAAAACTGATTAACCTACATGAAGAGACGTACAACATCGAGGACTCAGAAGGTGTGTTGTCCGAATCGTCAGAGGAATCGGACGAAGAAGAAGAAGATCACCTAAGATATCTTGCACTCTTGGTCCAAGCACAAACAACCGAGTCAGAGTCTGAACCCGAATCCAAAGTCGAAATCGAACCAGAATCAGACGACGAATTGATTGAGACGGTAACTGATTTCGAATTCTTTTCAAAATTAAAATTAAATAATCAAATAGATACTATAATGGTCGAGGAAGGTGTAAGTTCTATTGCAGTGAAAATTCCTAAAGAACCACCAAAGAAGGAGCTTCAACCGGTACCCGAGTCCGACTCAGACACAGAATCAGAAGATGAGCCTAGATCCGAGGCGGCAAGATTCAAGGGGAGATTCCCAATAAGGAATCAAAAGGTAAATTTGTAAATTCAAATTTGAAAAATCATGTAATCTGTTACACATGCAGGGAGAGAGGGCACTACAAAAGTAGGTGTCCTACTCGTAAGATACGAACGACACCACCAACGGCGACAAAGGAACCAGTTCCAAAAGCACGAAAGGACAAAAGTGACATCCAATACTTCAAGTGCCAAGAGTTCGGGCATTACAAAGGTAAATGCACACATAACAGAGCTACCAAGAATGTCGGACAAACAATCGACAAAGGTAAATTTACAGTAATTGAAAATCCGGTATTTACCTTGAATAATGTGATTGATTCATGTAAATTAATTAAGGCAAATTTCATAAAATTGAAACAAGAAAATGAAACCCTAAAACTTAAGGTCAATATGTTAGAAAATTTAATTCATAATCTTGCTGATTTTGAAAATCCGGAGTATTACTCCAATTGTGACCTTACATAGACAATTGTCTACTTTAATTATGTGTTCCTTTTATTTTTATTTTTTATTTTTGCTTAAAATTAGGATTGGTTAGTTTAAGGACTAAAATGATTTAATTGAAATTTGAACAACATAGTATTGGGTGGAGGTGAGATGATAGTACGTTAGGGAAACCTTATGGTGGAACTAGCCGAAGCTACCGATCCAAGACCCAAACTAGTTAGACCAAAATCTTTCAAGAAGTAACTTGAAGATGAATTTTCTATAAAAGGCTTTGTCAAGGAAAGAGTTGATGATCCAATAAGGCTACGACCAAAGAAGGCCTAGTGCCTCGTGATAAGTATCATTTTATTGATCAATTTATATGCTAAAATCTATTTTTGACTCATGTTTTAATTGCTTAATGATGGATTTACCCTAGGTTCTAGATTTATATTCTTTTTGGACCTAATTGCAAATTTGGATATATTTGAGTTGTTTTGTCACTAAATTTTTCATATACTTTTATAGGCTTGGAAGGATCATGGACCTAGGTAATGTTGGGTAAAAGTTGAGTCAAAAGTGGACTGAATCAAGTGATCAAGCGTCGACTGATATGGGTCGTCCGATGCGGAAACGGTTAGATCTTGGCCATTTGAGAACTTCTGATCAATCCGAGCTAGGATTAAGGTTAATCGAGCGATTAGATCCATATCTGAAGGTTTCAGGCTAATCGGAGATCATCTGGCCATTGGATCACGATCAGAGAGATCTAGACCATTCATTCAAAGATCAGCTTGATCTGAGCCATCCGTTGCAAATTTGGAGGATCCGAGCCACTGGGAGATAGATCTTGACCCTTGATCAACATCTGAGAGTTTTGGTTCAGATCGGATAAGGATTAACCGTTGGATGGAGTGGGGTTAATCTGAGCCGTTCACTATTTTAACTAGTTAAACTGATCCCCTGCTTTAGATCTCGCGTCGCGTCTTCGCCAATTCTAGCTGCGTTCTTCATGCGTTTCTTCACTAGTTCTTCAATTTCCTCGGCGATTTTTCCATTTGAAGGCGTGGCCAACTCGATCACCACCTTGGAGCAAGATCTGGGTCATTGGAAGAGGCTTCAATGGAAAGTCAAGCTCGAATTTGCATCAGAATAGGGGCTGAGTGAGGGTTTCATCAGTTTCTGATTTCTGGTCAATTTGATCACGATTTTGTGCTGTTTTCTCCAATCGGAGCTATCTGGAGGGTCTCTGGAGCACTCTGATCATCACCCAATCTTCATCGCAGTCCTTCATCGCCGGATCAAAGAGATCGGATTGAATTTTCCAGCTGCGTTGAAATCTGTGAGCAGATTTGAGATTGAAGCCAATGTTCCACTGACTTGCGAGTTGAAGGGGTTCTTGGCTTGCCCTTGTGTGACGAACAAGGAGGTCTTGAGACAAGAAATGGTCGAGGCTTAGTTTTTATGGCATTTCTTGTTTTCTTTTGCTGTAATTTCAGTTTCAGCAATTCAATTTCTATTCTGCATTCATATCAGTTGTCTTATGTTTCGTTTCTGAATAGTTTCTGCTTTAATTAGAGTTTTAATTCAATATTCCTATTAGCTAGATTGTTTGTGTAATGACAAATTGAATTTAGATTAGCTTGTTTTGCTTTGAATCGTATCTGAATTTGGTATCAGTTGGTGTAGCATTTCTGTTTCTGCGTGCCAAGTCGACTTCCAGTTTTGCAGTTCATTTAGAATTTAATTTGTGTTAGTTTTAATTTCTGAAATTAGATACAACTATTAGTGTGTTAATGCATTTGTTCTGAGTTTGTTTAGCATCCCTTTTTGTTTCTGCATTATCAGTTCAACTTGTTTTGAATCCATTTATATCTCTGCAAGTTGGTTATCATTTCTGCAATTACTTTCAATTTTGTAATTCTTAGTGTGTAATTGCTGAAGTTTGTAGCAATCACATCAGCTCCTTGGACCCTTTTTTGAAGTTAGATTTTGGTTCTCGAATTCAGTTGTTTTGTTTGTACTGCTCGTGATGTGTAGATGCATTGCTGTATTTTGGTTTTAATTTCCTGCTTTCCATTTCTACATTCGATCTATCTTTGTAGATAAGTTGAGATCTGAACTCTTGATACTGCATTCATTAGCTTGCTTGCATTCTATTTGTTTGCATTATATTTACTTGTTCTTCATCAGCATAATTCCGTTTCCTGTATCAAGGATCGACTCAAACTGAATGATTGCCATTCCTTAATTTTGTATCAGCCTTCTTTCCTTTGAGTATCAGTTGTAGATCTGCAGTGTGTATCAGAGCACATAGGTTTACTGAATCTTTTCTGAGTTTTAGTTTGTAATTGTTGCAGCTGGTTCGGTTTGAGTTTCATCCAGTTTGTATTAAATTCTGCCTTCAAATCTGAACTTTTGCATATGAATGGTTGCTTCACTTCTACATTCATGTTTGGCTTTTCTGAATTCATTTCTTCTTTGAGTTGTTTTTGTTGGATCGAGAGAAACGATAGAGGAGGGGAGTGAATATCGTAAAACGTTCAGATTAACAGTTAGAGAAATTACGCAGCGGAAATGTAAATCAAACACACGCAAACACCAAGTTTTTTACTTGGTTCGGAGTCGCGGTCGGCTCCTACTCCAAGGCCCATGGTCGTTGACCGTTTTCTGCGAGCAATTCTATATTTTCGCAAAATCAGTTTACAAGATGGTATTACAAAATTAGTGCAGTAAACTCAAAAATAACTCTTCTTTACCGACGTCCGATGTAGATGGTATTTTCGGAGCAGTGGGACGTCGTCGGCGCTTGAATCTCGAGTCGGGAGGTTTCCGGAGCAGAGCGCAGGAGCAGAAGAGCGTGAATGCGTTGGAAGGATTGATTGTTGGAAGCCTTGGGTTCGAGGGTCCTTTTATAGCCCCTGGGGGTGCCCGAAACGTCGGGGGCACCCCCCCACATGTCAGCTGATCCGAGTTCCTCTCGGTCAGCTCTGATCCCTTCAAACTCGGGATTAGGCTTTGACGGGGGCGCCCGAAACGCTGGGGGCGCCCGGGTTGACCGTGTAGCGACCCGCCTTCTTCTACCTTAGACGGATCGTTACTTTTCTCTACTTCTCGACTTCTGATGCATGACTAAAAATGCGGAAATCTTTTTTTTTTCTTTTAAATTCATCTAACAATGATATTCTAACTTAAGTAGTCATGCACGATACCATATCACACTTTCCTTCTCAAAAGCTCGCAAGATGATACTCATTGAAGCTTGCCTCGCCCAACTCATCTTTCGGGTATCAGTCGAGTGATACTGTATCAGTCGACTGATAGGCCTGAAATCTGAAATTCAGGTTTCGACACTTGCTTCAAAGGTCCACCAATCATGTATTTTCGAGCCATATAAAACTATGATACCATTTCTATACTCTATGCCAGTTTTCTAAACAATTTAGCCAAACAAAATCAATCCATAAACTTGAAATTAGGACTTTTGCGGAAGAAAATAAACTATTCAAGTTATATGAACTTTAACACTAAAGTTTGTACCAATCTTGACTCCTATGCATTCCTAACACCAAATACATGTTTTATAACCTTGCTAAAGCATTATGAAATATGGATGCAACTTTTCTAAACATATTTAAGCAATAAAACTTAATTCAAGAGAAATTGATACTATCTTGGCACATGCATCTATTTCTCTAACAAAGTATCAATATCTCCAACTACTCACATTTCTACTCATCCAATGCAATCATAAGAATATGTAGGCTAAAAGAAATGACATGGAATTTTTACTCTAAGAAATTGAGTATGTAAAACTATCCAAAACTTAAATGTTCGCTAAACTCCCTAAAACAAGAACTTGAAATTTGAATAAACTATAACATTGTAATTTGGATAGTTAAATTGTCTCATCTCAAAGATCTCTCCAAAATCAGCCACCACACACACTTTACTCAGCACCGTCTCGTCGCCTTCCTTCAGGATTGCTTGCCTTTACCTTTATCTGCAATAAGAGGAAATGCAACTAGTAAGCAAAAAGCTTAGTAAGTACTATCTAGCTCACAAAATCTCGAAATGTGCAAACATGCTTCTAGAACAATATGAAAATCATATGAGATACTAACATGCTTGAAAGAAAACTAAGAACATGTATAACTCAAAACATGCATACTCAAGCAATAATAAATCTCAATTTTCTTTTCTTGGCTCAACTTGAAACTTTAGCTATTCTTTAACTTTTGAAAACTTTCTTAAACTTTCGAAACTTTGCTAAAGCATATACTTGAAAATAATAATCACTTGGATCCACTGAAGACGTAAGTACCATCTGATATGCGCGTTCCCTAAAAGGTTGGGGTAGCGAGCCACCAATCCTAATAGAGCAGACCTTGGTCTACCAGGGCCAAGACCTTGGAATTGGACACCTGGATTTCTTTAACGACGCCCTTGGACGCCGGGTACTGGCCTTATAAAATAAAATAGCTTTTCTTTCTTTTCTTTCTTATCTGTAAATGCCTTGGCATTTTCTGGAGCACCTTGCGTGCTAAAAATCCCTAAGTCTTGACTTTTGGGGATTTCTTAAGGCCTTGGCCTTTTCTTTTCTTATCTTTATCTTTTCTTTTCTTTTCTCATAGCTTTTCTTGGACCCTAAACTCACATAGGGTATTAATCAACATATATAAGCATATAATGAACTAAGATCACAAGCAAAAACTCAAACAAAAAGGAAATATCTCTTCTAAAAACTTTTAAAGGAAATTCTCACGGAAAAACCGCCTCTTACTGCAGGTGAGCAGTACTTACATTGATATCTTGGACTTACAACCAAGATTAATGTCTAGGACTCGAGAGAAACTTGAGATCTCGGAGAATTCTTCACGTCTACGCGTTCCTCTCGCCGCGGGGATCCCGAATATAGAATTATCTCTTGGAGAAGAGTCTTAACCGGCCCCCTAGAGCTTGGTGTAGTTTCGCCCAGAAGAGGAGGGGTCGGCGTGAGGGTTTGGAGAGGAGAGAAAATAAAACTTCTCTCTTTAATTACCTATTTATACTTATGGGGCGGATTAACCTAACTACACCTTAAATATAGGTCTCTCCATCCTTTTCTGTGCTTGATACCCTAGCCCAGCTGGTCGCGCGCGTTTCTGGTTTCGTGCTGGTCGCGGGTTCGATCCACCAGCTGCACTTAATTGGTTTTTCCATTTATACTTATGGGGGCAAATCGACCTAACTACTCCTTAAATATAGGTCTCTCCTTCCATTTCTGTTCTTGATACCCTAGCCTGGCTGGTTGCGCGCGCGGGCTGTTTCGTGGTGGTCGCGGGTTCAATCCACCGGCTGCCCTTAAATGTTTTTATTATTTTTCTTTTTATTTTTCTTTTTCTTTTTCCAAAAACACCAAACGGACTCGGAAAATTTCATAAAAATACTCTAAAAATTCCTAAAAATATCTAGAATATTTCTAAACCATTTCTAAATAATTCTAAGGACTTTAAGTACTAAAAATGGAAATTTTGGGGCGTTACAGACCGGGTCTACTCTTATCCGTTGGCTTCGCTGGCTTCTGCTTCGTTTGCTTAAACTTGGGGGCGCCCGGGACGTTGGGGGTGCCCGAGAGCATGGGGGGCGCCCGGGAGCACGGGGGCGCCCCGCCCATATGTTGTCGAAGCACTCCTTTTGCTTTGTGTGTTTTGTATTCACCTTGGGGGCGCCCGGGACACTCCGGGCGCCCTGGTTAACTGCTACCTCACTCCTTTGAGGCTCTCTGAGCTGCAGACACTCGTTCCATCGGTCCTGCATCTAGGTTAGTCCAAAACAACATAAAGCAATAATGTGTTAGTTTTATACAGCCTTAGCTGTCTTGGTTCTGACTTTGGGTCTCCCAAAAGGAACCCTAGGTCGAACCGACGCCTACTGTTTCCTCAACGGGGAACGCGTCCTCACCTACTCCTCTCGGGAGAATTTACCTGATGCCAACCGGCTCCTCCGGTTGGACTTTTGCCCAGCAGTCCTTCGCCAGGAGCCTAGCTGTCCTTTGCCAGGTCTTCAGTACCAAGCTGCCCTTCGCTTGGTGCCTAGCAATCCTTCGCCAGGTCTTCAGTACCAAGCTGCCCTTCGCCTGGTGCCTAACAGTCCTTCGCTAGGGCTTTGTATCCTGGCATTCCTTCGCCAGGTGCCTAGCAGTCCTTTACTAGGGCTTTGTATCTTGACATTCCTTCGCCAGGTGCCTAGCAGTCCTTCACTAGGGCTTTATATCCTGACATTCCTACGCCAGGTGTCTAGCAGTCCTTCGCTAGGACTTTTCCTGCACACTTGAGTAACATGTTAGATAAACATTATACCTTAACTTTTGAACCCTTTTGCCATTATCAAAACACAGGTTCGACTTGGGTGCATTCTGCACCAACAATCTCCCCCTTTTTGATTTATGGCAACCCTGGTTCAAAAAGTTAAGTTAATCAGAACAAGTAAAATGAAATTTTGTTCCCTCCCCCTGGAAGGAATCTCCCCCTAGATTTTTCAAAAGTTCGTTGGGTTTTTTGAAAATAAATTCTAAGTCTAAAGTTGGATTTACTTAGAACAATTTTCAACTTATATTTTCAAAAATAATTTTCGTTGTGCATTTTGGAAAATTTATACTCGTAGAAAATTTAAGTTTTAAGTACTTAGACAAATTTGAAAACTTAAGAAGGATTTGAAAACTTAAGTTTGAGTACCAAGGAAAAATTTTGAAGTTTAAAGTTTAAAGTACTCAAAAAAAAATTTGAAAGCTTTAAGTTTAGTAAAATTTGAAAAACTTTAGTTTTAAGTACTTAGGAAAATTTTGAAAACTTAAGTTTTGAAGTACTAAGAAAATTTTGAAAACTTAAGTTTTAAGTACTTAGGAAAATTTGTACACTTAAGTTTTGAAGTACTTAGAAAAATTTTGCACACTTAAGTTTTGGTACCAAAAAAAACTTAGTATTTTTGAAAATGAATTAAGTACTTTTTGAATAGAGTTTTTGAATAGAGTTTTAAAAAATTTTAAACTCTCCTTTCCTATCTCTCCCCCTTTGCCATATATCAAACACAAATAAATATAGCAGAAATAGAATAATTAAATTGCATAAAAGCGAATAATAAATTGCTTAATTTGCTGTACTGAGCCAATTCAGGATATGAACTAAACCAAATCAGTTTCTTTTAGGGTCTTGTCTAACCCAATTAGCTACTTACTAACTGCTATTGAACAGTAGTTTTCGCTGGGGTTAGTCAAGTTAAGTGTTTTGTTCAAGTTAGATTTTCTAAACTTGACACTTAACTTGATTACTGTGTAATTTGTATTTAGTGCCCCAATTACTACAGATGCACTGACTTAAAGCATCTTGAATTAAGGTAAAGACCTAAGCATCTCAACCCATTCTAGGTTATCAATCAAAAGAACCCTAAGGTGCTTGTGAGATGCTGGCTTCTAAATCTATAGGTGCATGCAGTTCTAGGGTTAGGGCCTAGGCTAAGTCCATTTGCGAAAAAGCCCTAGTTTTGAAGGGGGTAGTTTTTAAAATAAAACTAAGTCGAAAAAATTTGTTTTAAAACTTTTCAAAACTGAGTAAAAGCTGATTTTGAAAGCATTTTTTAAAAACTACTTTAAAATTGATTTTGAAATGAGTAAAGTAGTAGAAAAACCAAAAAGCAGAGTAAACCTATTCTACCAAACATAATCCTAACTGCTGATCAAATAGTAGAGAAAAACAAGTACTTATCAAATAGACTCAGCACAGTCATATAAGTCAAACATGAGTCAACCCTACTAAGTAGGGGCAGTAAAATAGTCACTGATACAATGCTAATCAAATCTAGGATGAGGGACCGGGATGATCAGAAGAGCCTGGCTGCCAGGATCGAAATAGTGTCATCAGCTCGTGATACTGTGCGTCTCTGGTCTCCCTCTCAGCTCTAAGGGCACTCATATAGTCAGTGTAATAGCCTAGATTTGTCTCCATATCTTCAGCATGGTTTGCCTCCACTTCCTCTCGGAGGCTCTGGACCTGTGTCTCCAGCCGTGTCACTCTCTCGTAGAGTGTCGGTGGAGGGGGCTCGTCTATGTGTGCTCGGGCCTCTGCTGCCAGATCTGCAACGTCAACGTTTACCTCCTCGTCTGAGTCGATCTGCGCTCCGGCTCGCTGTTGTCTCCAAGTCAAAACCCCGGCGGTCGATACATCTATACCAGCTAAAGAGAAGTTCCTAAACCCTATCTCATCAAAATCGGTCAGCTCGGTTATTTCACCTACGGTAATGTCACGACCTTGGTGATGAAGGATGGAGGTGATGATGTGGCAGAAGGGAGTGCGCATTCGTCCCTGAGTGGTAACAATGGACGCATGCAGAATAGCATGAAACATGTGTAATCCAATGTCAATGTCAAGATGATGGATCAGGGCATACAGAAGAAATGTATGAAAAGGTCGCATGGTCGCGACATCCCTAGTGGATAGTGGTAAAATGCAGCGGACCAGGACTCTGTACAGGGCGTAGTCCTGGGCCTGAAGTTCAACGGACTGAAATCGTCTAGCTACGGGGAGTCTAGCTTCCCTATAGAAATAGGAGTGGAGAGTGTCTAGAGTAATGTGGGAGTAGGGAGCATCAAATGGAGGATCGCTAGGTGGATAACAACAAAAGGTGGACTGGGAGGGTCGTAGTCCAAGAAATCGATTTAGTAAGGTAGGGGTGATTGACAAGGGTATCCCTTGAACAGTAGTGACAAACATGAGATCGGTCTGTCTAACTATGTTATTATAGAATTTTGCACATAAAGATGTGTTAATGGAATGAGTGCAGAATACTAGATTGTCTAGTTGATAAAAGTTTATAACATTCATGGCTAAAGGACAGGATTGGGTGAAGAAGTGTCTATTTAGATAGCTAGTTTTGATAGGCTTATAGGTTGTTCGAGAAAACTTATTACAAAGTTCTAGAGTTGGGAATCTAGGGTCGGGACTCTGTTCGGTACCGGGGTTCGCTTGGTTTGCTCGACGTTTTCTAAGTTAAGAAACATGCATTTATAAGAAAGGAATTAAGAAAATAATTCTAAATGCATAAAAGAAATCATACCGGGGAGGCATGGTTGAGATTGAGGAAGCACAAGTGTCACTTGATCTCCTTGGAAGGAAGGACGTGAGGAAGGAGGATGTTTTTTGGTGTGGGAAGAAGAGGGGGTTCGGGTGCCTTTTTATAGGCAGTTTATTGGGGGCGCCCGGGAGCTCCCGGGCGCCCGGGACAGCAGTCTACTGCTTTTGGCAGTGACTCGTTCTGGTTGGGGGCGCTCGCAATGGCCCGGGCACCCTGGTCAGGCTGAAGATTGCAGCTTTGCTGCTTTAACTGGTATGGGGGCGCCCGCATGGTTTCGGGCGCCCCGGTCAAGGGGTAAAGGCAGCTTTTTGCCTTGAGAGAAGAGAAAGTCATGGGGAGGCGCCCGAGGAGTCACGGGCACCCGGATTATGTAGGAAGTGACACTTTTGATGTTTTGTGATCATTTGACCATGGTTTAATTGGTTTGACTATGGTTTGAAGTGATTTGACTGCTTTGACTATGGTTTGACTGCTTTGACCATGGTTTGACTACGTTGACCATTGTTTGACTATGTTGACCACTGTTTGACTATGTTGACCATGGTTTGACTACGTTCTGAACTACAGGATTAAACCACGATATAGGTATTGAAGGAATTTTAATTGAGTTTAATTTTACTGTCTCACTCAATCTAGGGTTTTCAATCACGTTAGCCTTATAGGTTTTGTGAGACAGTTTTTGATGGGTAAAGTTATTTTGAAAATTTATGATTTATTTTGAAAAACTTAAATTAATTTTTGAAAGCAATTAATTTTATTTTAAAAAAAAGTTTAAATCTATAACTAACTGAAAATTTGTGTTAGATTCGAATTTGACAAAGAATAATTTGAATTTGAATTTCAAAGATTGGCTTCCAGGTCTTGGCGAGGCACTAGGCCTTCTTTGGCCGTAGCCTTATTGGATCATCAACCCTTTCCTTGACAAAGTCTTTCAATGAAATTTCATTTTCAAAGTTAATCTTTGAAAAATTTTGGTCTAACTAGTTTGGGTCTTGGATCAGTAGCTTCGGCTAGTTTCACCAATCTAAAGAGACCAAGTAGAGTATACTTGACCTTATTAGAGTTGGTTTCCCTAACGTACTATCATCTCACCTCCACCCAATACTATGTTGTCAATTTTCAGTTAAGTTAGTTTAGTCCTTAAACTAACCATTCCTAAGTCTAAGCATGGTAAATTGCAGAAATTAAATAAACAATCAAAAAAGCAAATTACAATCAAGAATTGAATTTTATCCCCAAGTTCAGGTATGGGTACCTACTATTCCCTCGACGGGGAACGCGTCCTCACCTACTCCTCTCGGAAGAATGTACCTGATGCCAACCGCTCCTTTGGTTGGACTTTTGCCTGACGGTCCTTTGCCAGGTCTTGGATACTGGCAGTCCTTCGCCAGTTGCCTAGCAGTCCTTCGCTAGGGCTTTGATACTGGAAGTCCTTCTCCAGTTGCCAAGCAGTCCTTCGCTAGGGCTTGGATACTGGCAGTCCTTCGCCAGGTGCCTAGCAGTCCTTCGCTAGGGCTTTGTATCCTGGCAGTCCTTCGCCAGGTGCCTAGCAGTCCTTCGCTATGGCTTTGTATCTGCACACTTGAGTAACATTATTAGATCACAAACAAACTTAACTTTGAATCCTTTGCCAATATCAAAACAAGGTTCGATATGGTGCTTCCTGCACCAACAATCTCCCCTTTTTTGATTTATGGCAACACAATTCAAAGTTAAGTATAAACATATAACAGTTAAGAAATGAAGGAGTATGAACAGTATAAGTGTAGATTAAAAAAAATTTTATACTCCCCCTAAATCCCAGAATACTTGTGTTATAACCCTTAACTTTGACCGTTCCTCCCCCTTTGACATATATCAAAAACAAACATGGGAGAGCAAGGTATCTAACAGGGATCTATGAGTTTTTCTAAGTTTTTGACAAAGTATTTTTCAAAAAAAAAAAATAAAAGCCTTTGCACCAAAAGCTTTTTACACTTAGACAATTTTCCATTTTGAAGAGCTTTGCAAGCCTAAATTTTGTTTAAAACCAAAAAAAATTACTTAGGCAAAATTTTGAATTCAAATTTCCCAAAAATAATTTGTTTACCAACAAAAATTTTTGCACACTTAGAAATATTTGTTTGGAAACACTGTGCATTTTGGAAAACAAGTTTTTCACAAAAAAACTTTACTTGGAAATATTTGGCAAAATTTTTGAACAAGTTTTTTTTTCTCAAACAAATTTTGTTTATTAAAGAAAAAAAATTTTACTTAGGAGAAGACATGCACTTAACAAAAATTTGAAATACTTAGAAATACTTAGAAACTTTTGAAGCACTTTTTGAAAAAGAGATAAGGATTAAAACAATTTCTCTCTTTCCTTTCTCTCCCCTTTATTGAGAAATTCTTCTCCTAAGTTTTAAACCATTTCTAAGATAAACTTTTATTGAAAAGGGGAAAATGTTTAAGGAAGATTTTAATTTCTAATATCACACTTTTTCTACTCTCCCCCAGGATATATATATCAATAACGAAATATATTTTGAAAGTAGATTTGAGAAGAAATTACGTATCAGAGCCTATGAGTTTTAAAAATATAAAAATACTTAGTATAACTATTAAAAGCATAGCAAAAGTTTGAATTGTATCAACAAAACTCCACTTTAAAAGGTATTGTGCAAAAAAAATTTATATTTGTAGGCAACTGTTTAAAAACTTCACGTACTTAGAATATTGCTGCCTTAGAAAAGTATTAGTACTTTTGAAAAAAATGTTATGCATTTTTGAAATTATAAGTACTTTTGAAAAAAAAATGTACTTAGAATATTATTGCCATAGAAAAGTATTGGTACTTTTGAAAAAAATGTTATGCATTTTTGAAGATATGAGTGCTTTTGAAAAAAAATGTTATGCATTTTGAAAATATAATATTTTACTTGACTAGGTTTCTTTTTCAATCTGACACAATCCTAGGAACCCTTGTTAACTACAAGGGCATTTTTCTAAGTGTCCTGGAAATTCTCAAGATTCAAGCAAATATTATTTCTAAAGGTATTTCAACAATGATTTACTAAACCACAAAAATATTTTGAAAAATAATGATATTTTTAAAGGCAAATTACTTGTATTTTCAAAAGAATTTTGAAAACTTAGTGTATTAAAACATATTATTTTGAAATGTTTAATAATTCTTTTAATTTAACCTCCCCCTAAATTTGATATAGTCTGACTTTTATCTAAGTTCCTTAAGGGATATCAGTGTTGACCAGGTTTGACTATGTGGATTAGGGTTGACTATTTTGACCAATCAGTAACTAAATCAAACAAGTCCTAGCTTCTATTCAAAATGAGTCTAATGTGATATTTGACATGAAATTAAAAAAAATAGGGTACAGTGAACTAAATTAACTTAAAAAAAATGGAGATAATTTTGAATACCTTTTGAAAACATTTTTTATTTGAAAAGATAGTGATTCATGCTTTTAGGTCCTAGATGTCTCACCCAGTTCTACGTGGTCAAACATGTTAACCTTATGGGTTGTGTGAGACAAATATGTAATTTTGAAAACATGGTTAATTTTGAAAAGTTAGATTAATTTTGAAAACAATTAGTTTTAAATTTATTTTGAAAAGGAATATTTGAATATAAGATTAACTGAATATTTGTGTTAAATTCGAATTTGACAAAGAGTAAATTGAATTTGAATTTCAAAAATTGGCTTCCAGGTCTTGGCGAGGCACAAGGCCTTCTTTGGCCGTAGCCTTATTGGATCATCAACCCTTTCCTAGACAAAGCCTTTTAGTGAAATTTCATCTTCAAAATTACTTTTTGGTAAATTCTGGTCTAACTAGTTTGGATTTTGGATCGGTAGCTTCGGCTAGTTTCACCAGTCTAAAGAGACCAAGTAGACTTGATCTTATTAGAATTGATTTCCCTAACGTACTATCATCTCACCGCCACCCAATACTATGTTGTTCAAATTTCAGTTAATTGATTTAGTCCTTAATCTAATCAATCCTAATTTTAAACAAAAAAAACCTACCATTAAAGCAAACAAAAAAAATGATCTAAGTTACATCATAATCGTAATAATATTCTGGATTACCAAAAATAGCAATATTATGAATTAAATTTTCATGTGAATTAAAGTTACCCATCTTTCTTTTGCTTGACTGTCTTTTCGGCATTTTGTAATGGTCGTGAGTCATTCGGATCTGCTTTCGATGATCCCCTTCTTCGTCGTCAGATTTTGAGTCTGAGTTGGACTCAGGTACTGGTTGAGGCCTCTTTTGCAGTTCTCTTGGAGTTTTCCCTGCAATAGAACTTACACCTTCCTCGACTATTACAGTATCTGTTTGATTATTTAATTCTAATTTAAAAGAAGATTCGAAATCGATTACCATTTTTGTCTCAGCCAATTCATCTTCTGACTCAGGTTCGATTTCGACTTTGGATTCAGGTTCAGACTCTGACTCGGCTGGCTGTGCTTGGACCGAGAGGGCAAGATGACTTATCTGATCCTCTTCTTCATCTGAGATCTCTTGATAAAGGTTAATCAATTTTTCCCAAATTTCCCTCGCACATCTGAATGTACCTACTAGTTCGAGTTGCTCCTTGGTTAGGCCACACTGTATGATTGATGTTGCCCTTGCATCAGTCTCGATCTTCCTCAGAGTTGGTTCGTCCAATTTATCCCAGGCGATCGACACTCCATCTTCTGTAGGTACTGTAAACCCCGTTTGGATTATTGTCCATAGATCTTGATGGGCCTTTAGGTGGGATTCCATTAGACCCTTCCAGGTTCTGAAGTTTCCGCCAGAGAATAGAGGCGGACGAACACTGTTCCATTCTTGATTGTCCATTAATGATAGATCTTGCACACAAAAAGAAAAAATAGAAATGTACCAAGACTTGGTCTTGGATTAGTAGTGCGGGAGAAGAAAAAATAGCCAAAAAAAAATAGCACGAGTTTCGAGGCAGAATAATAAAATATTAAGAAAAAGTTTTGACTAATTTTTGAAAATGGTGGCTTTATCAATTTTAATTAATGATGAAAAGATAAAACTTTTAATGTTGGGAGAAAATTTGCTCAAATTAATGTAGCACAATTTTTGAGAAAAATAATATTAAAATAATAAAAAAAGTTTATGATAAATTTTCAAAAATTGATTATTTTATCAAATCTGACTTATAGTAAAAAATAAGAATTTAAAATTAAAAACGGCGATCGAGTGGTGTTGCACCAACCTCGATTAACAAGAAGAAAAGAAAAATAAAAAAATTCGTAAATCCGAAAAACTTTCAAACTGGTGGTTGCACCAAGTTTGAACTACCCCGCTCTGATACCACTTGTTGGATCGAGAGAACCGATAGAGGAGGGGGTGAATATCGGTATTCATTTTTCAAAAAATTTAGAGCAAGTACGCAGCGGAAATTAAAAACACCAACACAAAGACACAGTCGATTTTACTTGGTTCGGAGCCTGTGTCGACTCCTACTCCAAGGCCCACGGTCGTTGACCGTTTACTTTGGGCAATTCTATATTAGGCGCAAATAGTTTACAGAAAAGTATTATAGAATTAAGTACAGTAAACTTAAATCGCTCTTTTACCGACGTCCGGGGTAGATCGACTTTTTCGGAGCAGCGGGACGTCGTCGGCTCGAGTTGGAAGGATTCCTAGGTGAAGCGCGAGAGCAGAGAGCGTTGAAGCGTTGGTTGAAAGTTGATGGTTGAAGCCTTGGTCGAGGGCCCTTTATATAGTGCCTGGGGGCGCCCGGGATGTCAGGGGCGCCCGCCCCCCCCCCCCCCCCACGTGTCCTTCGATCCGGTTCAATCTCGGTCAGCGTCTGATCCCCTTATCTTCGGGATCCGCTTTGACCAGGGCGCCCAGATTGACCGGGTCAAAGTGTTATCTGATTGGCTTCGAAGGCTGCTGGATCGAGGCTTGCGCATGGGGGTGCCCGGGACGCTGGGGGCGCCCGGGAGCAGCAGGGGCCCCCGGGAGCACGGGGGCGCCCGGGAGTTGTACTGTCGAAGCCACTTTGCATTTGTTGAGTTTGGTGTTCACCTTGGGGGCGCCCGGGACACTCCGGGCGCCCTGGTCAGCTATTACCTCATTCCTTTGAGGCTCTCTGAGCTGCAGACACACGTTCCTTCGGTTCTGCATCCAGGGTTAGTCCAAAACACAATAAAACAATAAAATATTAGATTATACAGCCTTAGCTGTCTTGGTTCTGACTTTAGGCTTCCAAAATGGAGCCCTAGGTCGAACCGACACCTACTATTCCCTCGACGGGGAACGCGTCCTCACCTACTCCTCTCGGGAGAATGTACCTGATGCCAACCGCTCCTTTGGTTGGACTTTTGCCTGACGGTCCTTTGCCAGGTCTTGGATACTGGCAGTCCTTCGCCAGTTGCCTAGCAGTCCTTCGCTAGGGCTTTGATACTGGAAGTCCTTCGCCAGTTGCCAAGTAGTCCTTCGCTAGGGCTTGGATACTGGCAGTCCTTCGCCAGGTGCCTAGCAGTCTTTCGCTAGGGCTTTGTATCCTGGCAGTCCTTCGCCAGGTGCCTAGCAGTCCTTCGCTAGGGCTTTTTAGCCTGGCATTCCTTCGCCAGTGCCTAGCAGTCCTTCGCTAGGGCTTTGTATCTGCACACTTTAGTAACATTATTAGATCACAAACAAACTTAACTTTGAATCCTTTGCCAATATCAAAACAAGGTTCGATATGATGCTTCCTGCACCAACAGATATCACCTAAGAACAATACAACAATAGGCAGAGGCATAAAACTATGACAACATAAATACTTACTTGATGCAGTTGTGCGACAAATTACCTATTTTCATTGCATATGTTCTGATTGCTAAAGGGGAAAGGAAATTAGGTAAGAATGAGTTTTGGAGGAGGAGAAACTAAGCTAGAGCAAAGCATGGGAATTAAGATTGACCTCATACCACACTTCTCTGGCCAAACTTGATCCTGGAAATCATGCAAATACAAAAAAGTAAGAACAAAGATCATTCTGAAGTTGAGAACCAAATCAACTGCAAAGAATGAAGGAAACAAGAATTATTCATGTACCTCAAGGAACAAACCAGGAGCACCAGTACCAGTTATATCTTTAACAGTCCTTTGAACATTGAGAGTGTTTCTACCTCCTCTATCTATAAGTAGGGAAGCAGTAGTGCCATTTGAAAAAAATCAAGTTTTCAACCATTTTGACCTATGAAAATCATAAGGATTATCTCTATGACTATACAAGGTTACAACAATTATTAGATAAAATTTAATAAATGTATAAAAGAAAAACATACAATAGTAAAATATATCAAAGTTTATATATAAAGTTAAACTGAACATTATTAATCAAGAACATACAATATAAAGTTAATCTTCTTTGAAAATTTTGTAATAGATACTGTCACCTTTGGGCATTAGACTATATATACACTTTGAAGTTTCAGATCAATCAAAACAAGAAACCTACAAACCTCTTGCAAAATCATATCTTATTGTACACCCAGAACGAGCTATTCAAACATTTATAGTATCTTTATGGTGTTGGTGCAGGAAGCACCATATCGAACCTGGTTTTGATATTGGCAAAGGATTCAAAGTTAAGTTTATTTGTGATCTAACGTTGTTCACTGAGTGTGCAGAAAAAGCCCTAGCGAAGGACTGCTAGGCACTGGTAAAGGAATGCCAAGAAAGAAAGCCCTAGCGAAGGAATGCTAGGCACTGGCGAAGGACTGCCAGACAGGAAAAGCCCTAGCGAAGGAATGCTAGGCACTGGCGAAGGACTGCCAGAATGGACAAAGCCCTAGTGAAGGAATACTAGGCACTGGCGAAGGACTGCCAGAATGGAAAAGCCCTAGCGAAGGAATGCTAGGCACTGGCGAAGGACTGCCAGAAGAAAAGACCTAGCAAAGGGCTGCTAGGCACCAAGCGAAGGGCAGCTTGGTACCTCAAGACCTGGCGAAGGACTGCTGGGCAAAAGTCCAACTGGAGGATCCGATTGGCACCAGGTAAAACTCTCCCGAGAGGAGTAGGTGAGGACGCGTTCCCCTCGAGGGAACATTAGGCGTCGGTTCGACCTAGGGCTCCATTTTGGAGATCCAAAGTCAGAACCAAGACAGCTAAGGCTGTTTCAACTAACTTATTATTTGCTGTTTTGGACTAACCCTGGATGCAGGACCGAAGGACTGTGTTTCTGCAGCTCAGAGAGCCTCAAAGGAGTGAGGCCTTAGCTGAGTAGGGCGCCCCGGATGTGTCGGGCGCCCCAGAGTCAACCCAAAGTCAGCAGAGAAGTAAACGCCCCGACAGCAGCTATATTCGGGGCGCCCCGCGCAAATCGGGCGCCCCGCATGTCGGGCGCCCCGTGTGTCTCGGGCGCCCACTGTGCCACGCTACTGAAGGCGGCTGCAGCTCACCATCGAGAAGCCTCGGTGATAAAACTTGACCGGTCAATCGGGAGCCCCGTGCGCATCGGGCGCCCCAGTCAGCCATTATCCCGAAGTCGAAGCGATCAGCCACGACCGAGAGCTCACCGGATCGGAAGCCACGTGGGGGGCGCCCCGCGCAAATCGGGCGCCCCCTGCCCTATATAAAGAGGGCCTCGACCCTCTTCAAAGGACATCAATTCCTACGAAGCTTCCACGCTCTTCTGCTTCCACGACACGCTCCCGACTCTTCCAACTCGAGCTGACGACGTCCTGCTGCTCCAACACTTCGATCTACAACGGACGTCGGTAACAAAGAGCCTAATTAAGTTTACTATTCTGATTCTGTAATATTTATTGTAAACTTTCTCGCACGTATAGAATTGCCCGCAGAAAACGGTCAACGACCGTGGGCCTTGGAGTAGGAGTCGACACAGGCTCCGAACCAAGTAAAAACGAAATTGTTAGCATTGTTTTTCCGCTGCGCACTTACTCTTTTTAATCTTCCGAAAAACGAACTACGACATTCACCCCCCCCTCTCTCGCAATTCTCGATCCAACATATGGTTCCCTGCAACTAGGATTCATTTCCTTTTGGCAGCTAAACAAATGGGCATCTGAAACACAATAGAATTTTTGTGGAAAAGGTAATCAACAGCTTAAATTGGGTCAGATTAAAATTGAGCAGCAAATTCAAAAATTGAAAAACGATAGTTAAGATGTTAATGTATTTGAGTAAGGTACACAATACGTTCTAGATCAATAAGATGTTTCCTTCCCTGTGTTGATCCAAGCGAAACCAGCCCACGACAGAGAACCCAGGTGGAGATCATCTCCGATGAACTTCACCTTATTCTATCTCCAACTTCCGCCAAGATAAGGGGTTTCCGCAAGGACACAAACTCTGGATCAGAACCAACACGAGAGTAGATGGTTGGCTAGGGCGATCGTTGCGCAAGGAAGATGCGCCCGGCGGCTCCCTTCGCCAGATCGCCGATATCGCCGTGCGCGATAGCCGCTGCTCGTCTCCGACGAAAAGGAGAGCAAGTGAGAGAGAGATCGGGAGAGGGGGCGACGTCGGATTGGGCTTAGCACCGACGACGAGGGGCGGCGACCGACTCGGGGAGATCGGCGGCATTGGCGATGAAGGGGAGGGCGGCTCGGCGGCGTCGGGCGAAGAGGGGAGGAGAAAGGGATCGGGCAATGGGTTTAGGGCTAAGGGAGCTGTGAGGTTTTAATAGAGAAGATTTCCTCTCATAATATATATATATATATATATATATATATATATATATATATATATATATATATATATATATATATATATATATATATATATATATTGGTTCAAATTTTATTTTGTTTCATCGGTTCAATTTTATTACTTCACCATTTAAAATTATAAATTTTATTGTAAGCCTTATTACTTCGTTAAATAAAAATTACGAAGTAATTATTATTAAAAATTAAAAGTAAAATCTATTTTTATAATCTATGAAGTCTAAAATTATATTTACTACGCCAATTTTATTACCGAAGTTTATTAATATATATTACTTCGTCATTAATCATGACCGAAGTAATTATTGGCGAAGTATATTATCAAAATTCTACTAGTGCTTACTCCTCTACTTATAACCCCGGTTGGAGGGATCATCCAATCTAAGGTACGGGAATTCTTTCTACCAACAAGGCCCACAACAACAACAATCTCAGCAACCCCAACAAATTTTCCAGCAAGTTCAGTAGCAACAACCACAATCACAGCAGCTAAACCAGCATTTTCAGCCTCCAAATCAGCACTTCCAGCAGCAATTTCAGCAGCCATTTCAAGGGATTCAACAAGGATTCCAAGGGAATATGAATTATCCACAGCAATATCAACTTTCACAGCAGCAAGTTCAACCACCGCAGCAAAATTTCCAGCCTTGGAATCAAAGTTTTCAGCCCCAAAATCAAGGATTTCAGCCCAATCAATTTCAGCCCTCACCACAACAAGTTCCATTTCAAAATCAGAATTTTCAAGGTTGTAATTCTCAACAAATTTCTCCAACATTCCAGCCAAATTGTCAGCCCTTCTAACAACAATATCAGCCCTTCTATTAGCCCCAACAGTCCCAATTCCAACAAATGCAGCAAGGTAATATTTTTGCCACCATACAAAACCTCAAGAGGCAAATTGGGCAAATGGCTAGTGAAATAAATCAAAATAAAGCTCAATGATCAGGCCAACTACCTTCTCAAGCTGTTCCCAATCCAAAGGGAAATGTTAGTGCTATTTATTTGAGGAGTGGGAAGGTTGCATCAACTCAAAATGGTCCAAGAGCTGAATTTTCTGAAAACAGGGCAGCAACAATAATTTCAGCACCGTTCAACCCCGAAACCACTCCAAATTTAGTTGATTCCACCCCTAGCCCGTGCCCAACTCCCTCATCAAGCAATCCTATAATTTTGGTGGAAAATGAAGCACAAATCAGCCCCGAAACAAATTTTACAGCAACTACTTCGAAAGGGACAGCAACTCACCAATCAGCCTCTCCATCTTCGGTTCAAGAGGAAGAAATTAGGGTGTCATTGCCCTTTCCACAGTGGAAAACTCAAGCTAAAAGACAAGTGGAGGAGGAGAAAACCAAAGAGTACAATGAGCTGGTAAAACTTTTTAACAAAGTAGAAATTAATGTACCCTTGTTGACCATGCTTAAACAGGTTCCTAAATATGCGAAGTTCCTGAAAGATCTATGTGTTCACAAGAAGAAGCTTATGGAAAATGAATTGGTCAGCATGGGGAAAAATGATTCATCACTCATCCATGCCATACCTCAGAAATGTGAAGACCCTGGCATGTTTACTGTATCTTGTGAGATAGGGAGCACCACGCTACATGATGCCATGCTGGATTTAGGAGCTTCCATTAATGTCATGCCCAGGACGGTCTTCCAGATGCTTGGCATTGGCCCTCTACAGCCCACTGGAGTTGTGATTCGGCTAGCAGACAGAAGCCAGACCCGCCCGGCAGGAGTTATTGAAGATGTTTTGGTAAAAGTGAAGGAGTTGATTTTCCCTGTAGACTTCTACATTCTAGACATGGAAGGAGAGTATCTTGCACGTAGATCCCCACTTATCCTTGGAAGGCCTTTTTTGAAGACTGCTAGAACAAAAATTGATGTATATGCTGGTACACTTTCGATGGAAGTGGGGGACACAATAGTCCAGTTTAGTATTTTCGATGCTATGAAGGACCCTAGGGGAGATCACTCTATTATGAGCATGGACACCACAGATGAGATTGTTGAGGCACAGTTCATTGCTGATGATGGTGCATTTGACATAGTGGGAGGAGCTTTGATTTCAGAGGAAGCTGAGGAGATAGATGGAAAAGCATGCGACAGCCTTGATTTCAAAACTGAAACTTTACCGGATTTTTCTTGTTTTTTATTTTGTGATGATATTGCTCTTGATAGTCCTAATCTTTTTAATAAGGTTGTTGCAGGTATTACTAAGGAGGCATGCACAGGAGATGATTCTACAGGTGTAGGGGATTGCACAGAGCCCCAGGGACCACCACCATTTCCAGAAAGTGTAGGGACTTGCATGATGGGAGCAAGTACCCAAGGATCACCTATTCCAGTTGAATGTCCACCAGAATTTGAGCCTGAGATGGAGGTATTTCTTGTAGAACCAACAGACATTTTTCAGCACGATCAGGTAAGTATTTCTTCTTTTCCTTTAGAAAATTTCAGGGAGATGTCTAGAATTGCACGTGAAGCATATATTGATACATCATTTGTGAAAAATAATTATGGAAATTCTTTAGAGGCACCCAGGCTTGATTTTATTCATGGCTATGATATTCTTGAGATAGATTATGCCAAAATTGATTGTGAGAAATTTTTAGAAGAGCCTGAAATTGAAGTTGTTTATTGTGATGAATCTCTTGTTATTTCTTATGCTGAAATTGAGTGTGACAAAATTATGGAGGTGCCCGAGATCGATTTTATGGGTTGTGAAAAATTTCTTGATATACCTTTGATGGATTTTAATTGTGAAAATTTTTTAGAAGAGCCTGAAATTGAAGTTGTTTATTGTGAAGAATCTCTTGCTATTTCTTATGCTGAAATTGAGTGTGAAAAACTTATGGAGATACCAGAGATTGATTTTATTGACTGTGAAACATTTCTTGATATACCTTATGTAGAAACTGCTTGTGAAAAATTTACTGAGGTACCAAAAATTGATTTTATTGGATGCGATGCATTTTTGGATACATTTAATGTAGAGATTGATGGTATTACACTTTTACCTTACCCTACACGAATGAGAAAGGTTTTACATGGTTTTGCAGGGTCCCAGAGATTTCTTGAGTGGGTACTCCATCTAGACAGTCTTCAACCCCCTAGAAGGTTTTCCAAAAAGAATAAAGAGGGAGGAGATGATCTTACTTTGACTCATAGCACTCCACCTTTAAAATGGATGTTGAACATTAATCGTCCACGGCCACCTAAATATTTTGCTGTCAAGTTTAAGTGTGGGGGAGTAATGCAAAATAAAATTGAGCAAATGAAGGAAACTTTTTCAGCTACACCTACTCCTCCACTACCACGATGGAGATTATTTCTTGATAGACTCCGACCGCCAGAAATAAAGGGGAGTTTGTTCCTTCTTGCATTTTCTTTCATTGCATGTTTCATTCTTATGTTCTTTAGAAGTAGAATTTTCTTTTAAAAGAGTTCTTGCTAATAAATGCTTGAATAGAGTAGAATTAATAAATAGACATTGTAAATATCATTTTATGTCTTTTGGCACTTTTCCTTAATGAATAGGAATAAATGTATCCCTCTAGGTTGTCTTGATAACATTTTAGAGTCTTTTGAAAATAAATTAAATTTGGTTGTTAAAACTTAGGGGTTGAGCTCATGGATCAAATCTTGGATGCTTGAGTACTACTTGGTCATGGATTCTTGATTGAGGACTTGAGATGAATTATTTGTACCTAGTGAGGATTAGCCTTATTTTTGTGACACATACATGTGATTGTACTCTAGAACTTGCTTAGGTTCTTTCAAAACCATAGTTCAATGATTGGATCACATCTATAGAGTCTAATAAATTTGTTTACCTTTCCATATCAATTCTTGACAATAATCATGTTCATTCTATTTTTCTTTCCTTATCTTCTACTCTTAACCATGCTTTTATAGGGACTTGTTTGTTTGGGGACGTTCTTTGATGTTATTTTGCTCGAGACGGACAAAAGATTAAGTGTGGGGGAATGGTTAGTGATTTGGAATCAATTTTTATCAAGGATGCACTTCTTTTGAATTTTTTTTTTTTTTTTTGCAATTTCATGTGCCAAATTGAAGTGAGTTGGGTATCAAGAATAAGCAAGAAGAAGTGTTAAGGAAGAGAAACCATTGGAGCATCTAGATTTCTGTTGCTAATTTGGAGATTCAAGCCATTCTTTGCCAAGTTCTATTCGGACAGAAAAAAATAGAGAAAATGGCACGCAGCAGAAAAATCTGTGCCAAAAGAAGAGAAAAAAAATTTTCTGTGAAGCTTGATTCGGTCAGCAAAGTTTGGATTACGGGTTATGGAAGTTAATCAACATCAGAAACAATCTGCTAGAAGCTGAATTAAGGTTGTTTAATGTCAGAAAGTCTGAATTAAAGCTGAATAAAGGCTGCATAAAGGCTGAACAAAATCTGCTATGAAGCTGAGATTGGATTTTCTAGGCTATGAATCAGGGAATAAGTTCATAAATGTACCGAATTTGTATCAAGGATATCCACTGCTGAGCAGAACTGAAAAAAATGTGGCTGTTTGGATGCTTGATTCAGAATAGAGAAAGAAAGGAAAATTCAGTGAAGCTGGAATCCGAAAATAGCTTGGGATCAAACAGAAAAATGCAGTTAAGTTGATGCTAATTGTTGTGAAACATCAGAGAATTGCAAGGTTTACAAGTAATGTCGTGGAGCTGTCCAAATAAACAAGACTTAGCTGCCAACAAAAACAAAAAAAAAGAAAACAAATTGAAAAAAAAAATAAGGAAACAAGAAACAAGTGGCATCCAATTGAAGTTTTGGCACCATAAAATTAGTGAAGATGTTCTCATCAGCACCCAAGTTTTGTTTCATTACATTCTGAATTTACTAGAGAGAATGAAAAAGAAAGCAAAATCGGAAAAGAAAAGAGAAGGAAACAAATTGGCACGCAAGATGGAAAATTGGCACAAAGGAGTTGATGAGGTTTTTCATCAAAATTTTTGAAGGGCAATGCTAAAGCCTCACTCTATCACACTTTTGACTTCATTATGAGGACTGAAAGGAGGGCAAAGTGCATCAAAAATATCCTTGAGCATTCAAGTCTTTCACTCATTCAAATTTGCTATTTACTTGGCTTTTACTTCATTTTTACCATTTCATATATCTTTCTCTTATTTGATGAATTTTTGTAGATGTGAATCTAAATCATGAATAATGGTGGAGAGTAGATAATAAGCAAGCTTATGGTAGTACAAAAAGCATGTGTGTATGAGTGAGCTCCATTTTCATCATGTACTTAGAACTTAGGAAGAGAGCCACCAAAAACTTCCCTTGAAAGGCTTAGTGAGTAAATTCATCTCAATGAATCATGAAGGATGAAAAGACTAAGTTGTTGATTTAAGGACAAGATACTAATCCATAGAGCTTAGATTTTTTAGAATTGACAACCCTAGGTAATTTCTTTTCAATTGCTTCTACTTATGTTTGAGAAAAGCTAGGGGATACATATTTAGTACTTTTCGCGAGACGCTCAAGCTTAAGTGTGGGGGAGTTGATAAGTATCATTTTATTGATCAATTTAGATGCTAAAATCTATTTTTAACTCATGTTTTAATTGCTTAATGATGGATTTACCCTTGGTTCTAGATTTATATTCTTTTTGGACCTAATTGCAAATTTGGATATATTTGAGTTGTTTTGTCAATAAATTTTTGATATACTTTTATAGGCTTGGAAGGATCATGCACCTAGGTAATGTTGGGTAAAAGTTAAGTCAAAAGTGGACTGAATCAAGTGATCAAGCGTCGACTGATATGGGTCGTCCGATGCGGAAACGGTTAGATCTTGGCCATTTGAGAACTTCTAATCAATCTGAGCTGGGATTAAGGTTAATCGAGCGATCAGATCCATATCTGAAGGTTTCAGGCTAATCGGAGATCATCTGGCCGTTGGATCACGATCAGAGAGATCTAGACCATTCATTCAAAGATCAGCTTGATCTGAGCCATCCGTTGCAAATTTGGAGGATCCGAGCCACTGGGAGATAGATCTTGACCCTTGATCAACATCTGAGAGTTTTGGTTCAGATCGGATAAGGATTAACCGTTGGATGGAGTGGGGTTAATCTGAGCCGTTCACTATTTTAACTACTTAAACTGATCCCCTGCTTCAGATCTCGCGTCGCATCTTCACCAATTCTAGCTGCGTTCTTCGTGCGTTTCTTCACTAGTTCTTCAATTTCCTCGGCGATTTTTTCATTTGAAGGCGTGGTCAACTCGATCACCACCTTGGAGCAAGATCTGGATCATTGGAAGAGGCTTCAATGGAAAGTCAAGCTCGGATTTGCATCAGAATAGGGGCTGAGTGAGGGTTTCATCAGTTTCTGATTTCTGGTCAATTTGATCACGATTTTGTGCTGTTTTCTCCAATCGGAGCTATCTGGAGGGTCTCTGGAGCACTCTGATCATCACCCAATCTTCATCGCAGTCCTTCATCGCCGGATCAAAGAGATCGAATTGGATTTCCAGCTGCGTTCAAATCTGTGAGCAGATTTGAGATTGAAGCCAATGTTCCATTGATTTGTGAGTTGAAGGGGTTCTTGGCTTGCCCTTGTGTGACGAACAAGGAGGTCTTGAGACAAGAAATGGTCGAGGCTTAGTTTTTATGGCATTTCTTGTTTTCTTTTGCTGTAATTTCAGTTTCAGCAATTAAATTTCTATTCTGCATTCATATCAGTTGCCTTATGTTTCGTTTCTGAATAGTTTCTGCTTTAATTAGAGTTTTAATTCAATATTCCTATTAGCTAGATTGTTTGTGTAATGACAAATTGAATTTAGATTAGCTTGTTTTGCTTTGAATCGTATCTGAATTTGGTATCAGTTGGTGTAGCATTTCTGTTTCTGCGTGCCAAGTCGACTTCCAGTTTTGCAATTCATTTAGAATTTAATTTGTGTTAGTTTTAATTTTTGAAATTAGATACAACTATTAGTGTGTTAATGCATTTGTTCTGAGTTTGTTTAGCATCCCTTTTTGTTTCTGCATTATCAGTTCAACTTGTTTCGAATCCATTTATATCTCTGCAAGTTGGTTATCATTTCTGCAATTACTTTCAATTTTGTAATTCTTAGTGTGTAATTGCTGAAGTTTGTAGCAGTCACATCAGCTCCTTGGACCCTTTTTTGAAGTTAGATTTCGGTTCTCGAATTCAGTTGTTTTGTCTGTACTGCTCGTGATGTGTAGATGCATTGCTGTATTTTGGTTTTAATTTCCTGCTTTCCATTTCTACATTCGATCTATCTTTGTAGATAAGTTGAGATCTGAACTCTTGATACTGCATTCATTAGCTTGCTTGCATTCTATTTGTTTGCATTATATTTACTTGTTCTTCATCAGCATAATTCCGTTTCCTGTATCAAGGATCGACTCAAACTGAATGATTGCCATTCCTTAATTTTGTATCAGCCTTCTTTCCTTTGAGTATCAGTTGTAGATCTGCAGTGTGTATCAGAGCACATAGGTTTACTGAATCTTTTCTGAGTTTTAGTTTGTAATTGTTGCAGCTGGTTCGGTTTGAGTTTCATCCAGTTTGTATTAAATTCTGCCTTCGAATCTGAACTTTTGCATATGAATGGTTGCTTCACTTCTACATTCATGTTTGGCATTTCTGAATTCATTTCTTCTTTAAGTTGTTTTTGAATGGGTTAGTTCTATCTCTGAAAGTATCAGTTTATTAATTTCAGAAATAAGTCTTTGCATTAGAGTACATTTAAATTTTGTCAGTTCATTGTCATTGCATTAATGAAATCCTTAATTGCCATTACCTAGTTGAGTTGCTTAGTTAAATTTCCTTCTTTTCATTGAGTTTCCATGTCTAGTTGAAACCAATTCCAAATCTCAGTTGAAACCCAAAAATCTTGACGACACATAAACTCAAAGCTCGAATCAAACAACATTTACTAGCCCTAGGAAAAATACGACCTGTGACCCCTTTACTACGCTCTTGCTCTTTGATTACGAAAAGGGTTTCCAGTTTTACAAATATCTAAATTTGAGACTCACATTCGTGACAGCTCTTTTGGGTCCATCACCTTGCCAAGACCTAGAAGCCAATTACTGAAAATCAAATTCACTTTACTATTGTCAGATTTGAATCTAGTACACAAAGTTCAATTAAATCTTAGATTTAACACATGTTTCAAAATTAATCATTTTTTTAAAATTAAATATTTGTCTCACACAACTCATAAGGATAACATGTTTGACCACGTAGTACTGGGTGAGACATCTAGGACCTAAAAGCATAAATCACTATCCTTTCAAATAAAAAAAGTTTTCAAAAGTTATTCAAAATTATCTCTATTTTTCAAGTAAATTCAGTTTACTGTACCCTACTTTTTCATCTCTATCTTTTTTTAAAATATATATATATATATTGAATTTCATGTTAAATATCACAATAGACTCATTTTAAATAGAATCTAGGGCTTGTTTGATTTAGTTATTAATTGGTCAAACATAGTCAACTGAGTTAAACTTAGTCAACACAGTCAACCCTAGTCAACATAGTCAAACCTGGTCAACATTAAAATCCCTTAAGGAACTTAGATAAAAGTCAGACCGTGTCGGATACAGGGGGAGTTCTTCTTAATCCTTTTCGAAAAATTTAGATTTTTCAAAAACCTTATGCTCTAAAACTTATTATCATCTCAAAAATAAGGTTTTGAAAAATTGATTCAACAACCCTCGTATATTACTATCTCTTTGAAAAATTATCATCATTTCAAAATGATTTTCAAAAATTGTGCTATCATTCCAAGTTGTGTTTTCAAAAATTATCTTCTTAAAAATTATCATACTTCAAAGTTATTCTTTTGATTTTGGTAAACCCTAAAGACACAGAGGGAGGTCCACTTCATGATCTACAAGGACTCCTAGGATGTGTCAAATTTAGGGGGAGTATGAATCAAAAAAAGAATTTCTGAAAAGTTTTTATTAGTAATTACCTGTCTTGAAATTATTAGATAATTCCTTTGATTTGAACTGAACCATAAAGACTTAGAGGAAGAGTACTTGTGGTCAACAAGCTTCCTAGGACTGGGTCAAGTTTAGGGGGAGGTCAAATTAAAAGAATAATTGAATATTTCAAAGCAATATGTTTTCATGCATGTATTTTCAAATCCTTCTGAAAACGCAAGTAATTTCCCTTCAAATATTATCATATTTTTAAATATTATTATTTTTAAAAGGTTTTTAAATAGAATCAATTTGAAATAGTACTTCTCTTGAGCTTGAAAAATTTTCCAGGACACTTAAGGAAATGTCCTTGTAGCTAACGAAGCTTCATAGGATTGTGTCAGACTGGAAGATAAACCAAGTCTAATAAAATATTGTGCCTTCAAAAGTTCATACATTTTTCAAAATGTACTTGCATACATATTCAAAATACTATCACTTTTTGCTTATCAAAATTCTTTTGGGAATAGTATTTACTTGAGTTGGAGAATTTCCAGGACACTTAAGGAAATGTCCTTGTAGTTAACAAGGTTTCCTAGGATTGTGTCAGACTGGAAAAGAAACTAAAGCAAGTAAAATATTATGTGTTAAAAAAAATATTTTTATGAGTACTTTCAAAAGATAAGTCAAGTAATTTTCTTTAATATTTTAAAATTACCTAAATGCATAATATCTTTCAAAGTGACTTATAGTTTTCAAAGAGACAGATATTTTAAAGTACTTTCATTTTTTTAAATATTCAAAACAAGTAAACTTATTGATTATTTTTGCTTGTCAAACATGAACTCAATGAGAATATACACTTGATTCCAGTTCTGTTTTTGAGCATCAATTCTTCATTTTTTTTAAAATTGTGTTACTTAGAAATTATCATAACTCTTGACATTATTTTACTAAAGATTATCTTTCGCTCAAATATTTATATTTTCTAGACTCATAAGCTCTGATACGTAAATTTTAAAGCTTCTTTAAAAATATATTTTTCAAAAGTTCTTTAGTGATATATGGCCAAGAAAAAGTTAAATTAAAAATAAAATTCTTCCTTAACCTTCCCCCCCCCCCCTTCAAAGAAATTTTATCCTAGAAATGTCCTAAAACATAAGGAGAAGAATTTCACATTAAGGGGGAGAGAAAGGAAAAAGAGAAAGGAAAGAGAGAAAGGAAATTTTGTCCAATTTTTATCTCTTTTTCAAAAGGTGCTTCAAAAAAATTCTAATTGTTTCAAAATTTTTAAGTGCATGTTTTTTTCTAAGTAAAATTTTTTTTTAGTAATAAAATTTGTCTGAGCAAAAATTTGTTGAAAATTTTGGCAAATGTTTCTAAGTAAAGTTTTTTTTGGTGATAAACTTGTCTTAAAGATTCTATTTTTCAAAATGCACAAAGTGTTTCCAAACAAATTCTTCTAAGTGTGCAAAATTTTTTTAAAACAAATTTGGTCCTAATTTTCAAAGTTGAAACTCTTTTTAGGAAAATTTGGCTTCAAAATTTTGCCTAAATAAAATTCTTTTTGCAAAGCCTTGTAAGTAAAACTTGTTTAACAAAATTTAGGCTTGCAAAACTTTTCAAAATGAAAAATTGTCTAAGTGTAAAAAGTTTTTTAGTGAAAATGTTTTTACTCTATTTTTGAAAAACACTTTGTCAAAAACATGAAGCACTTAGAAAAACTCAAAAATTCCTGTTAGATATGTTGTTCACCTATAAATGTTTTTTGATATATGTCAAAGGGGGAGGAAAGGTCAAAGTTAAGAGTTAAGTTAATTGTTGTTTTATAACACAATTATTCAGGGGGAGTACAAGTTAAGAGTTAAGTTAATTGTTGTTTTATAACACAATTATTCAGGGGGAGTATGAGAATTTTTTTTTCAAAATTACATTGGTTTTAGACTTTATACTATTTAGAATTGCTATGTTTTATTGGTCTTAACCTTTTTGCTTAAACTGTTGTAATTTTTACTTAACTTTGAATTGTGTTGCCATAAATCAAAAAGGGGGAGATTGTTGGTGCAGAAAGCACCATATCGATCCTTGTTTTGATATTGGCAAAGGGTTCAAAGTTAAGTATTATTGGTGATCTAACAATGTTACTCAAGTGTGCAGGAAAAGTCCTAGCAAAGGGCTGCTAAGTGTTGATGCAGTCTGGCCCGGTTGTTGTTTTGGTGTTTGACAATGATTTAAGTTTGGTTGAGTGAATTTGGGTTAAAGTCCTGGTCGGGGACTGGGCATGAAACCCTGGTGAGTGAAGCCAGGTCCTAGCTTGTGAAGCTAGGTTGAAATCCCGGTGAGTGAAGCCGGGTCCTGGTGAGTGAAGCCAGGTGTTGGAAATCCCGGTGAGTGAAGCCGGGTCCTGGTGAGTGAAGCCAGGTGTTAGAAATCCCGGTGAGTGAAGCCGGGTCCTGGTGAGTGAAGCTAGGTGGTGAAAAGTCCTAATTCGGAGGGGTTGGGTGAAAAGTTCTAGCTTGGAGGGCTAGGTGAAAAGTCCTAACTTGGAGGGTTATGTGCAAATTCCCATCCTGGAGAATTAGGTGAAAAAGTCCTGGCTTGGAGGGTCAGGTGCCTAGCTTGGAGGGCTAGGTTGGATGAAGGTCTAACTCGGAGGGGTTGGGTGAAAAGTCCTAGCTTGGAGGGCTAGGTGAAAAGTCCTAGCTTGGAGGGCTAGGTGAAAAGTCCTAACTTGGAGGGTTAGGTGCAAATTCCCAACTTGGAGAGTTAGATTGAAAAATCCTTAGCTTGGAGGGCTAAGGTGAATGAAATCCTAGCTTGGAAGGCTAGGTATGCGTCCCTGGATCGGTCTGGTGACCGATCAGGGAGTTGGCACGCTGCTCCTTCGTGGATCGGTCTGGTGACCGATCCAGCGATGTCTGATCAGTCTGGTGACCGATCAGGGAGTGTGTGTTTCACTCACTGCACAGCTCCTGATCGGTCTGGTGACCGATCAGGGAGCGAACAGTGAGTTGAGTTCGCCTACTGATTAGGCTCTGAATGGTCTGTGACCGATCAAAGACTTAGGATTTGATTTCCGCTGGACCGATCAGGATGGAGCCTGATTGGTCTAGAAGCTTCCTGATTGGTCTGGTGACCGATCAGGCTGGAGCCTGATTGGTCTGGTGACCGATCAGGCGCAGCTAGGATTTGATTAAAGTTTCAGCCTGATTGGTCTGGTGACCGATCAGGCTAGAGCCTGATTGGTCTGGTGACCGATCAGGAGTATGCAGAAGACTGTGGATCGGTCTGGTGACCGATCAGGGTCCTTCCTGATCGGTCTGGTGACCGATCAGGCGCAGAACTTTAATTCAAATATGCTGTCAGAAGCTCTGATCGCGTCTGTTTTCACTGTCGATTCTCTGCTACATTGCTGATTATGTTTGATATGCATTGCTAAGCTTCTATTGGAGTGTGCAGGCTTTATAGGGATGATTCAAACACTCAAGGAGGGTCAAAGGGGAGGCCTTCAGTTGAGCAGGTTTGGCAGTTTTCCATCGCAGGTTACAACGGGCGCTGCTGGCAACGGCTGGAAGCTGACCTGGGGCTGGGGCTCGACTGAGGAGAGTTCAGTGAGTCCAGAGGAGGTCAGGGGTAGCTGGCTTGTTGCAGGTGAGCAGCTGGGAGCTGAGTGGAGCGTCTGTGACCTGGCGTTTGGGCAGCTGGGATAAGTGTGGGCTGGCGATGAAGAGAGGGAGCTCTCACTACCGCAGCAACACTTGATCCATCCTTAGCAATCACTCTGTCTTGAAGCTTCTGCAAACTTGATCATTCTTCGAAGCTTGAGAGACCTGAGCACTAAGAAGGACTCGTGGCAAGGCGATCAACAAGCAAACAAGGAAGAGCTGAGTGAAGGCTCTTGCCGAGGTTGTGCTGGGTTGTTGTTTGTGCTTGTAAGCGTTTCTCTTCATCTGCTTGTGCTCTGTAAGTCTCCGATTGTCTCTGTGCTTTTCATTCTACATCAACTTGTTGAGACATTTTGTGGAGAGGTTACTCCACCGAGAAGGAGGATTTGATATCCGGATTTCCGGGGCTTGATCTGCCGACGATCAAGGGATCGCCCACCTTAAGGGCACGCCAAGGAATAGGGGCAAGATATCCCCGAACCTTGTAAAACGATCCTTGTTAGCGATCCTTGGTTTGTATTCTCTGTTTCTGCAGTTCTGTTAAGTTTGCTTCTCTGCATTTGTTTTGTTTCCGCTGCCACTAACTTAAGTGTAGAGAAAGATTTCAAAGAGATCGACTAGATTCACCCCCCCCCCCCCTCTCTAGCCATCTCGTCCCCAACACTAAGAACCTGGTGAAGGACTGTCAGGAAACAAAGTCCTAGCGAAGGACTGCTAGGCACCTAGCGAATGACTACCAGGAAACAAAGTCCTAGCGAAGGGCTGCTAGGCACCTGGCGAAGGACTGCCAGGAAACAAAGTCCTAGCGAAGGACTGCTAGGCACCCAGCGAAGGACTGCTGGGCACCAGGCGAAGGACTGCTTGGAACAGAAGACCTAGCGAAGGACTGCTAGGCACCAGGCGAAGGACTGCTTGGAACCGAAGACCTAGCGAAGGACTGCTAGGCACTAGGCGAAGGACTGCTTGGTAATGAAGACCTGGCGAAGGATTGCTAGGCACCTGGCGAAGGACTGCTGGGCAAAAGTCTAACTGGAGGAGCCGGTTGGCAACAGGCAAATTCTCCTGTGAGGAGTAGGTGAGAGCGCATTCCCCGTCGAGGGAACAGTAGGCGTCAGTTCGACCTAGGGCTCCACTTTGGAGACCCAAAGTCAGAACCAAGACAGCTACGGCTGTAAGACTCACTAACATATTTGCTTTATCATGTTTGGTACTAACCCTGGATGCAGGACCGAAGGAACGAGTGTTTGCAGCTCAAAACGCCTCAAAGGAAAGAGGCAGCAGTTGGGTTGGGCGCCCGGAAGGTCCCGGGCGCCGCAGGTAAAAGCCAAATAAGAGTTGAGCAAGAATACGCTTTGGAAGCTCACTGGGCCCATCAAATTTTTGGCGCCGTTGCCGGGGAAGCAACTAGTTGATTTGTTTGATTTTTGCTTGTGTGCTTTTGGGCATATCATTTGATCATATTTTCTTTTGTTTTATCTTTTGTATACGGTTGCTGCCATTTTTTCTTGTTTGTTTTGTGACAGGGCTGCAGGTTCAAAATGTTTTCATCTACTTACCAGCAGCCGTGTCAACAATTTCAACATCAGAACCAACCTTTCAATCAACCACTACAGCAATTTCAACCACAATTCCAGAATTTTCAGCACCCAAATGATCAATTTCAGCAACCAAACCAGTTTTTTCAGCCTTTCCAAAATTTTTGAGGCACCTAAAATTGATTTTATTGGCTGTGATACATTGCTTGATACATCTTTGACGGAAAATAATCGTGATATTTCTATTGATGTGCCGAAAATTGATTTTTTTATTTGTGATGAATTTCTGGATGCATTTTTTATAGAAAATAATTGTGAAAAATTTATTGAGGCACCAAGAATTGATTTAATTAGATGTGATGCAGTTTTGGATACATTTCATGCAGAGACTGAATTTATATCATTTCTTTCTGACCCTGAACGCTTGAGAGAGGTATTACATTGTTTTGCAGGGTCCAGAAGACTTCAGGAGTGGGTGCTCCAACTGAACAGACTTCAACCTCCTGGAAAAAATTTTAAAAGGCATAAAGAAGGAGGAGATGATTTTACTTTAATTCGAAGCACTCCATTCCTTCAATGGATTTTGAACCTAAATCGCCTTCGGCTACCGGAGCAAATTTTTGTAAAGTTTAAGTGTGGGGGAGTATAAATTCTATCAGTCACCCATGTTCCTCCACTACCACGATGGAGGCTACTTCTGGATCGACTCCGTCCACCAAAAATAAAGGGGAGATTGTTCTTTCTTGTATTTTCTTTTATTGCATGTTTCATCTTTATGCTTTCTAGAAGTAGAATTTTCTTTTAAATTGAGTCCTTGTCAATAAATGCACGTTAGTTCTTTTGGCACGTTTTCTTCATAATTAGGAATAAATGTATCCTTCTAGGTTATCTCCATAGCATTTTAGAATCTCTTGGAAAATAAATTAAATTTGGTTGTTAAAACTTAGGGTTTGAGCTAATGGATGAAATTTTGGATGCTTGAGTACTACTTGGTTTTAGACTCTTAATTGAGGACTTGAGATGAATTGTTTTTGCCTAGTGAGAATTAGCCTTATACTTGTGATACACATATGTTATTGTACTCTAGAACTTGCTTAGGGTCTTTCAAAATTATATTTCAATGATTGGATCACATCTATAGAGGCTAATCACTTTGTTTACCTTTTCATATCAATTTTGGCAAAAACCATGTCTATGGATCACATCTTTACTTATTTCCTACTCTGACCCTCACTTTTCTATGGATTTGTTTGCTTGGGATGTTTTCTTGATGCTACTTTGCCCGAGACGGACAAAGATTTAAGTGTGGGGGAGTGATTAGTGATTTGGAATCAATTTTTATCAAGGAGGCACTTCAATTCGAAAAAAAAAAGTTTGTGCCAAAGCAAGGAAAAAATTTTCTGTGAAGTATGATTGGATCAAAATTACTCACAGTTGCAGCTGTACCTTGCTCGGAAAACTCATAACTATATGCTAGAAGCTCAATTGCAGCTGTATAAATCAGGAAGTCTGAGTTGAGTTTGGGGAAGACTGATCAAAAGCTGAGAAAGAATCTGAAATTACACAAATCTGAACTGCATTGCAGCAGTACTGAAAAATCAGAGCTTGTAATCTGCCGAGATTGACTTGTAGCTGCTGAAACAATACAAACTGCATTGCAAGGGCAGCTGTTCTGCAACCAAAATCAGAAGCCAGCAGCTGACTTGAAGGACAAATCTCTGCATTCGAGCTGAAGAAGAAAAAAATCTGCAAAGAAAAAAATGGCACACAATAGCACAATTCATTGCAAAAGAAAAAAAATTGCTATGGAGCTTGACTCGACCACTTTGCTAAGGAAGAATTGCAGCTGACTAATCTGATTCAATGCAGAAATCAGTGCCAAAACAGAGAATTTTTGTACAACTGGACAAATCTGAGTTCAAGGAGAATCTGTGCAGATTAATTTCATACAAGCAGTTTAGTCACAAGTTTGGTATCAATCTCAAACTGAATTTGGGTTTGGAAATTAGTAATGCAGTGCTGAATTGACACAGCTGATCAGAACAAGAAAAGTTCCAGATCAGAAACAGAATTCAAAAGGGGACCAAAGGCTGAAAGAAGCTGAAAAACTGCACTGCATTGCATTATGAGCATGTAATCTGCCGAGTGTTAAGTTTGGAGCTACTAAAATTAAACAAACTGATCTGAATTGAAAGCAATGCAAGAATGGCTGACCAGAGATCAAAATTTCTGAAAATGGCAGCAGAGTTATGCTTGTGCAGTGGCCGGAAATTGACTTGCTACTCAACTATTTTCGAGTGGGATACTTAAACTTTCCACTATCAATTGATGCAAATACTATTGATGCTATTGTTTTGAGAGATCAGAGAATTTCCATGAATCTGAAGTGGAGCTGGAATCTGAAGAAAAAGAAACAAAAAGAAAGAAGAAGAAGTGAAAGTAGTGTGCCAACTTGGAAAGACATGTATCAAGAGTGAGTTACAAGGGTTGTTAAGTGAAAATTTTATTTTGAGTATCTATTTGACTTGATATTATATGTTCTTTGATACAAATCTGATCTGAAAAGAAAAAAAAATATCAGAAAAGAGGGAAGGAAGCAAGAATTGGCACGCAAATAAAAAATTGGCACAATGACACCAACAAAGTTATTCTTCATCCAAATCAAAGGAATTACTCAAGATTTACTCCACCACTCAGATTTGATTTGAAGAGGGGCAAAGCGCATTGGAAACATCCTTGAGAACTCAAGTCTTCCACTTTATCAATTTTTCCATTTTCTTGGCTTTTACTCCATTTCTTACTATTTTCCATGTTTTCACTTGTTTTTGTAGATGTGAATCATAATCATGATTAATGGTGGAGAGTAGATAATAAGCAAGCCTATGGTAGTGCAAGAAGCATGTGTGTTTGAATGAGCTCCACTTCTATCATCAACTTAGAACTTAAGGAGAGAGCCACTAAAATTTTCCTTGAAAGGGCTAGTGAGTTAAATTCATCTCAATGACTCATGAAAGATGAAAAGGCTAAGTTGTTGATTTAAGGACAAGATACTAATCCATAAAGCTTAGATTTATGAGAATTGACAACCTTAGGTAATTTCTTTTCATTTGTTTCTAATTATGCTTAAGAAAATCTAGGAGATACATACTTAGTGGTTTCGCGAGACGCTCAAGGTTAAGTGTGGGGGAGTCAAAAATTTGACGGCCCCGAAATACTAGGTTAAAGCTGTCACGAATTGTGGGACCATCAGAATTTAATATGAATGAAAGCTGGAAACCCTTTTTGCAATCAAAATATGAGAATGTAGTAAAGGGGCCACAAGTCGTATTTTTTCTGGGGACTAGTTGAGGTTGTGTTCGATTCGCGCTTGTGTTTATGTGTCGTTTGCGAATTTTGGGTTTCGAATGGAATATGGTTTTGGTTTCAATTTAGAATGAAAACACAATGAGAATGAAGGAAAACTCAACCATGGAACTTAACAAGTGATAGCAAGTTATCATTCAACCAAAAGAACCACTTATTCATCTAAAGCACTTAAGCAATTCTTTTAGAAAACAAATCTGATTCAATATGCAGAACGAATGCCAATCAATGAAGCGACAAAACCAGACTCGAGACAGACCAAATGCAAGCAATCTAAAACCAAATTGATACAAAATCGTGCCAAGACTTCATTTGATACAAGTGCTAATAATTGAACAGCTTGATTCCAAAAGTAGAAAAACTGATGTATCAAAGAGTGACACTAAATGTAAAATGTATAACTGATCGATTCAGAATAAAGCTAATCAATTCATTTGAAACAAGCTCTTAATGAAGTGCCATGCATGAACACAAGGAAAAATTCAGACTTGAAGGCAACAATCCAGAAATGGATTGGACTGCAGAAACTGGATGGCAAGAATTCAGAATGACATGAATGCAGCAATTCGAATGCAAGAATTCAGAATCAAGCTCAGAAATTCGAATGCAAAATTCAGACTGCAGAAGCTGAAGATTTCAGAAATTAAAGGTGGATGGCAGAATTGGAAACTTGAATGGAAGGACTGGAATTCAGAATTATAGAAACAAGATGCAATATTTCAGAACTGAATTGATCTCACTTGGAAAACCATGCTGAAAGAAAAATTGCTGTGCATGAACGAGCTGGAATCAGAAGTTCAAGATCCATTCAATGCAGAAATTTGATGTGCAGATAAACAAGACTGAACACAGCAGTATCAGAAACTGAATTGGAATGCAGGAATGGGAAACAAATTGGACACAAACCCAGTAAATAAACTGAAATGGATGCTATATCCTAAAGATCAGCAAGGCTTAAGTAGAACTTACATTTATTTGACACAAGAACTCAGAAATCATGCGCTGGAATTTCAGAAATGAGTTGGGATTGCAGAAATGGAATTCAGATTTCAGAATTGAAGTTGATACCTAATAACTAATGCGCAAAGTTAAAATCAAGTGCTATTTAGCTTGGACAAACTGCAAGGTAAACTAATAAAGTAAAACTAAAACAAGCTTGGAACAAAATGCAAGAACTCAAAGAAAGGACTGATACACCATTACAGGGCTTGATACGCAACTATAACTGTCTGATACGCATCTATGACATTGCAAGCAAATGAAACTAAATAAAGTGTTAACTAAATAAGCTAGCTAACTACTGAAAGAACAAATCCGACCCACTAATTAAGTAGAAACAATGCAAGCAAGTAAACTAAACAGCTGATAAGAAATTCAGTTAACAGAAACAGATTTCAGAAATTAAATTACAGCTAAAAGAAAACTGAAAATTCCTAATTTAAACTAATCCTCAACCCTTCCCGAGCTCAAAATCTTCTTGGTCGTCAAGCAAGAGCTGGCTTCGAACCCCTAGGCTCAGCAAATCAGTGGAAAGCAGCTTCAATCGATCACTCTGCTCAAAACGCATGCAGCTGGAATTTCAATCCTATCTCCTCGGCCTCAGTTGCTGGTGGTTACTATGATGATTCGAGGACCATCTGAGCTCACCTGAGAACCCCTACAGCCGGCTCAGATGGTCGAAAATGGCTCACGGAAGAGATACAAGTGACTGGATTGCTGAGCTGCCGAAACCCTCAAACAACCCTTTTCCGGTGCAATTTGAGCTGAATTCTCCAAGGAAGCTATCCCCAATGACTCAGAATTTGATCCAAGGTAGAGATTGAGTGGTCACGCCTTCAAAACTAAGAAAAGTGCAAAGAAAATGAAGAAGTCGATGAAGATGCTACTGTTGCGGCGAAGACGCGACGAGGGTGAAGGCAGGGAAACGTTTGATTAAATACATAAGCATTGGACGGCCCAGATTGTTTGGAGAAAATCCAATGGCTGATCTTGCTCTGATTTGAACCAAACTTTGATGATGATGATCAAGGGTCAGGATCTGCCTTGTAGTAGCTCGGATCCTCCAGATTTGCAACTGATGGTCCAGATCATCCTAATCTGTGAATGGACGATCTAGAGCCCTCCGAGCTTGATCCAACGGTTGGATGATCTCTGATTGGGATGAAACCTTCAGATCTTGATCAGAGTGCTTGATCAACCTTAACCCTAGCTCGGATTGCTTCAGATGGTCCCGGATGGCTCAGATCTAGCCACTTTTGAATCAGACTGCCCAGATTTAATCCTAATCTTGACAACTCGATCCGGGTCACTTCCGACTCAAGTTTGACCCAATATGCCCTAGGTCCACGAACCTTTCATGCCTATAAAAATAGATCAAGAATTTAGTGGCCAAATAATCCAAATATGTGTAAATTTGCAATTAAGTCCAAAATAAGAGTAAGTTCTAAAATCTAGGGCAATTTCACAATTAAGTAATAAAAACATAGGTCAAACATGGATTTTAGCAATTAAAATAATCAACAAAATGGTATCTATCAACTCCTCCACAATTAACCTTGAGCGTCTCGCGAAAACACTAAGTATGTATCCCCTAGATTTCTTAAGCATAATTAGAAGCAAATGAAAAGAAATTACCTAAGGTTGTAAATTCTCAAAAATCTATGCTCTATGGATTAGTATCTTGTCCTTAAATCAACAACTTAGCCTTTTCATCTATCATGAGTCATTGAGATGAATTCAACTCACTAGCCTTTCAAGAAAAATTTTGGTGGCTCTCTCCTTAAATTCTAAGTTGATGATGGAAGTGGAGCTCACTCAAACACACATGCTTCTTGCACTACCATAGGCTTGCTTATTATCTAATCTCCACTATTATTCATGATTAGGATCAATATCTACAAAAACAAATGAAAGACATAGAAATAGTAAGAATTGGAGTAAAAACCAAGAAAATGAAAAATTTGATAAAGTGAAGGACTTGAGTGCTCAAAGATGTTTCCAATGCATTTTACTTCTCTTTACAATCCTCTAGTGATATCAAAAGTGTAGTGGATTGAAACTTTTGCCTTGCCCTTCAAAAATTAAATGAAAAGACCTCATTAGTTCCTTTGTGCCAATTTGCCATTTGCGTGCCAATTTCTTCCTTCTCTTTTCTCATCATTTTTTTTTCTTTCTCCTTCTCTAGTGAGGTCAGAATGTGGTGATGCAAGGCTGTAATTCTGATGAGAAAACTCCACTGAATCAGGGTGCCGAAACTCCAAATGTATACCAACTTGTTTCTCTCTCAGCTTACAAACTGTTTTGTTCTTTTTCTCTCTTTTTTTTTATGTTTCGTGTTTCAGTTTCATGCCCAATGATTCAGATCTTGCAATATCTGATTTCTCAAAACAATTAACATTAATTGGTACTTGCATCAATTGGTAGTGGAAGAATTAAATTTCTCACTTGAAAGTTTCTGCACTGCATTTTTTTTCTGTTCTGATAAACATCCCAGCAGCCACGTTCTTTTATTCTGATCAGCAGTGGATATCCTTGTTACAAATTTGATACACTTATATACCAAGTTCCTTGATTCACAGCCCTTGAAACCAAAATTCAGCCTCATCTTGACACAATCTACATTCTCAGCTTGCTTTCTCAACCTTACTGAATTTCCAGCTTGTATTCTCTGCTTGACTCAGTAATGCAATGCTAAATTAGAAAACATCAGATTCAGTTTAAAAGTTAATACAGGACTGCTTGTAAGGAAACAACTTGTTATGGTAAACAATTTCTGCACTTGAACTTGGCACAGATTTTTGCTTAAGTTTCAGATTTTTCCAGCTTGGGTTCGGTTATGTTGTGGCCATGCTTCAACCTTTATTAGAAACAACTTTAACCCAGCCTTTCGTGAGCTTCAAATAGACTGCATTTTCTGTTCCTTTCTGATCAACAAGTTGGATTTGAACCAAGTCACTGCCGAGAGCTTCCTTTTCTTCATGTTCTGATTTCATCCACTTTTCTTCACTGGAAATCTGTTCCCCAAGAGACTGAATTCAGCTGGAAGCCATTCTGCCACTGTTGTTCAACTTCAGCTATGCCTTGCTGAATTAAGAAGTCTAATCTTAGTTTGTTTTTAGAATTCATCTCTTGTCACAACCTTTGCCATTCCATTTCTGCATTGAGTTCAGATTTTTTTTTTTCTTTCGCAGCTTCAAATCAGATTTTCTTAACAAAAGCTCCACTTGATTTCGGCACTGCCTCACTGATTTCCAAAACCGAAATTATTTGTTTCTCTTTGAATTCTTTGCTTAATCTCATCTCTTGACCACTACTTTCCACTTGGTTCAGAAATTTTTTTTTTCGAATTGGTGCAGATTTTTCTCTTAGCTTGCCACTTAAATTTTCAAAATATGATAAGGAAGCTAGATCTCCAATTGCTTCCATTTTTCTTGCTCATTCTTGGTACCAAACTCACTCAAACTCATTCTTGGCATATGGAATTTGCTGAAATTTCGCAAAGAAAAAAAAATTTCTTGAAATGAAATGCATCCTTGCTCTAAAATAATTCCAAACTCTAATCACTCCCCCACACTTAAATCTTTGTCCGTCTCGGGCAAAGTAGCACTAAGAAAACATCCCAAGCAACAAATCTATAGAAAAATTGGGGTTAAGATTAGGAATAAGGAAAGACAAATAGAATAGACATGATTTTTGCCAAAATTGAGATGGAAAGGTAAACAAAGTAATTAGCCTCTATAGATGTGATCCAATCATTGAAATATGGCTTAGAAAGAACCTAAGCAAGTTCTAGAGCACAATGACATATGTGTATCACAAAAGTAAGGCTAATTCTCATTAGGTGCAAATGATTCATCCCAAATCATCAATTAAGAATCTAAAGCAAAGTAGTACTCAAGCATCCAAGAATTCATCCGTGAGCTCAAATCCTAAGTTTTAACAACCAAATTTAATTTATTTTCAAAAGACTCTAAAATGCTATGGAGATAACCTAAGGGATACATTTATTCCTAGTCATGCAAGGAAAAGTACTAAAAGAACTAACGTTCATTTATTGACAAGGACTCAATTTAAAAGAAAATTCTACTTCTAGAAAGCATAAAAATGAAACATGCAATAAAAGAAAATACAAGAAAGAACAATCTCCCCTTTATTTCTGGTGGGCGGAGTCTATCCAGAAGTAGCCTCCATCGTGGTAGTGGAGGAACGTGTGTAGCTGAGAGAATTAGGACTCCCCCACACATGAACTTTGCAAAAATTTGTTCCGGTGGCCGAAGGCGATTTAGGTTCAAAATCCATTGAAGGAATGGAGTGCTTCGAATTAGAGTAAAATCATCTCCTCCTTCTTTATGCCTTTTAAAAGTTTTTCCAGGAGGTTGAAGTCTGTTCAGTTGGAGCACCCACTCCTGAAGTCTTCTGGACCCTGCAAAACAATGTAATACCTCTCTCAAGCGTTCAGGGTCAGAAAGAAATGATATAAATTCAGTCTCTGCATGAAATGTATTCAAAACTGCATCACATCCAATTAGATCAATTCTTGGTGCCTCAATAAATTTTTCACAATTATTTTCTATAAAAAATGCATCCAGAAATTCATCACAAACAAAGAAATCAATTTTCGGCACATCAATAGAAATATCACGATTATTTTCCGTCAAAGATGTATCAAGCAATGTATCACAGCCAATAAAATCAATTTTAGGTGCCTCAATGAATTTTTCACAATTATTTTCAGCATAAGATATATCAAGAGACTCATCACAATAATCAACATCAAGTCTAGGCACTTCTAAAAATTTTTCACACTCAGCATTTTCATGATATGTATCACCACATGCTTCAAATTCAGCAACTTTAACATTAGGTACCTCTAGGGATTTTTCACAATTATTTTCAACAAGAGATGCATCCCTAAGTATATCACAAACAATAAAATAAATTTGAGGTGCCTCTATGCAATTTTCAGAAAAATTGGGAGGAGTATTTACCTGATCGTGCTGAAAAATACCTGGAGGTTCTACAAAAGTAGATGTATCTGTGGCCTCCTCCTGGTCAAGTTTATGCTCCACTTCAGGCTCTGGTTCTGGTGTACACTCAACTAAGACAGGTGATCCTTGGGTTCTTGCTTCCACCATACAAGTCCCTACACTTTCTGGTAATTATGGTGGTCCCTGGGGCTTAGTGCAATCCCCTACACCTATAGAATCATCTCCCATGCATGTTCCCTCAACCATTCCTGTATCAACCAAATTAGAAAAATTAGGATCATTAACAACTAAATCATCACGAGATAAAAGTATAGAATGATCCTGTAATGTTTCAGAATTGAATTCACAAGCCCTGCTATCAATCTCCTCCAATGCCTCTAAATCAGTAGGATTGGGTGGTTCCTGGGGCTCTGTGCAATCCCCTGCACCTATGGATTCATCTGATTATCCTGATCTTTGGGCTTTTATCTGATTGAACTAATCAACCAATTTTGCAAAGCATCCTTCGATGTCTTGTTGTTGTTGTAACATTTGTTGACACATCTCCACCATTCTTTGTTGTTGAGCCTCACTCCAATCAGGATTCTCAAAGCCTCCTTGGTTAGTGTGGAACTCTTGTTGGTCTTGAAATGTAACATAAGGCTGTGCATTGTGAAATGGAAACTGTGTGGGTTGATCAAATGGTTGAACAGGCTGATTAAACTGCTGAAAATTTGGTTCACAAGTTGGTGGAGATTGCGGAAAATTGTAGCCCTAGAAATCTTGGGTCTGAAGTTGAAATTGTGGTGGTGAAAATTGAAATTGCGTGGGCTGGAAATTCTAGTTTTGTTGCTGAAAATTTGGCTCGTATGGCTGTGAATATTGAAGAGGTTGTTGAAAATTCTGTATGGGTTGAAATTCTTGCAGCGATGGCTGATGTGGAGGCTGAAATTGTTGAAATGGTTGCTCGAAATTCTAGAATGGTGGCTGCCCATGCTGAATTTGTGGCTGGAAATTTGATTGATTTTGCTGAAAATTTTGGAAAGGCTGAAAAAACTGGTTTGGTTGCTGAAATTGATCATTTGGGTGCTGAAAATTCTGGAATTGTGGTTGAAATTGCTGTAGTGGTTGATTGAAAGGTTGGTTCTGCTGTTGAAATTGTTGACACGGCTGTTGGTAAGTAGATGAAAACATTTTGAACCTGCAACCCTGTCACAAAACAAACAAGAAAAAAATGACAGCAACTGTATACAAAAGATAAAACAAAAGAAAATATGATCAAATGATATGCCCAAAAGCACACAAGCAAAAATCAAACAAATCAACTAGTTGCTTCCCCGGCAACGGCGCCAAAAATTTGATGGGCCCGATTTAGCTAAGTTAAGTTGTCACGAATTGTGGGACCATCAGAATTTAATATGAATGAAAGCTGGAAACCCTTTTTGCAATCAAAATATGAGAATGTAGTAAAGGGGCCACAGGTCGTATTTTTCCTGGGGCCTAGTTGAGGTTGTGTTCGATTCGTGCTTGTGTTTATGTGTCGTTTGCGAATTTTGGGTTTCGAATGGAATATGGTTTTGGTTTCAATTCAGAATGAAAACATAATGAGAATGAAGGAAAACTCAACCATGGAACTTAACAAGTGATAGCAAGTTATCATTCAACCAAAAGAATCACTTATTCATCTAAAGCACTTAAGCAATTCTTTTAGAAAACAAATCTGATTCAATATGCAGAATGAATGCCAATCAATGAAGCGACAAAACCAGACTCGAGACAGACCAAATGCAAGCAATCTAAAACCAAATTGATACAAAATCGTGCCAAGACTTCATTTGATACAAGTGTTAATAATTGAACAGCTTGATTCCAAAAGTAGAAAAACTGATGTATCAAAGAGTGACACTAAATGCAAAATGTATAACTGATCGATTCAGAATAAAGCTAATCAATTCATTTGAAACAAGCTCTTAATGAAGTGCCATGCATGAACACAAGGAAAAATTCAGACTTGAAGGCAACAATCCAGAAATGGATTGGACTGCAGAAACTGGATGGCAAGAATTCAGAATGACATGAATGCAGCAATTCGAATGCAAGAATTCAGAATCAAGCTCAAAAATTCGAATGCAAAATTCAGACTGCAGAAGCTGAAGATTTCAGAAATTAAAGGTGGATGGCAGAATTGGAAACTTGAATGGCAGGACTGGAATTCAGAATTACAGAAACAAGATGCAATATTTCAGAACTGAATTGATCTCACTTGGAAAACCATGCTGAAAGAAAAATTGTTGTGCATGAACGAGCTGGAATCAGAAGTTCAAGATCCATTCAATGCAGAAATTTGATGTGCGGATAAACAAGACTGAACACAGCAGTATCAGAAACTGAATTGGAATGCAGGAATGGGAAACAAATTGGGCACAAACCCAGTAAATAAACTGAAATGGATGCTATATCCTAAAGATCAGCAAGGCTTAAGTAGAACTTACATTTATTTGACACAAGAACTCAGAAATCATGCGCTGGAATTTCAGAAATGAGCTGGGATTACAGAAATGGAATTCAGATTTCAGAATTGAAGTTGATACCCAATAACTAATGCGCAAAGTTAAAATCAAGTGCTATTTAGCTAGGACAAACTGCAAGGTAAACTAATAAAGTAAAACTAAAACAAGCTTGGAACAAAATGCAAGAACTCAAAGAAAGGACTGATACACCATTACAGGGCTTGATATGCAACAATAACTGTCTGATACGCATCTATGACATTGCAAGCAAATGAAACTAAATAAAGTGTTAACTAAATAAGCTAGCTAACTACTGAATGAACAAATCCGACCCACTAATTAAGCAGAAACAATGCAAGCAAGTAAACTAAATAGCTGATAAGAAATTCAGTTAACAGAAACAGATTTTAGAAATTAAATTACAGCTAAAAGAAAACTGAAAATTCCTAATTTAAACTAATCCTCAACCCTTCCCGAGCTCAAAATCTTCTTGGTCGTCAAGCAAGAGCTGGCTTCGAACCCCTAGGCTCAGCAAATCAGTGGAAAGCAGCTTCAATCGATCACTCTGCTCAAAACGCACGCAGCTGGAATTTCAATCCAATCTCCTCGGCCTCAGTTGCTGGTGGTTGCTATGATGATTCGAGGACCATCTGAGCTCACCTGAGAACCCCTACAGCCGACTCAGATGGTCGGAAATGACTCACGGAAGAGATACAAGTGACTGGATTGCTGAGCTGCCGAAACCCTCAAACAGCCCTTTTCCGGTGCAATTTGAGCTGAATTCTCCAAGGAAGCTATCCCCAATGACTCAGAATTTGATCCAAGGTAGAGATTGAGTGGTCACGCCTTCAAAACTAAGAAAAGTGCAAAGAAAACGAAGAAGTCGATGAAGATGCTACTGTTGCGGCGAAGACGCGACGAGCGTGAAGGCAGGGAAACGTTTGATTAAATACATAAGCATTGGGCGGCCCAGATTGTTTGGAGAAAATCCAACGGCTGATCTTGCTCTGATTTGAACCAAACTTTGATGATGATGATCAAGGGTCAGGATCTGCCTTGTGGTAGCTCGGATCCTCCAGATTTGCAACTGATGGTCCAGGTCAACCTAATCTGTGAATGGACGATCTAGAGCCCTCCGAGCTTGATCCAACGGTTGGATGATCTCTGATTGGGATGAAACCTTCAGATCTTGATCAGAGTGCTTGATCAACCTTAACCCTAGCTTGGATTGCTTCAGATGGTCCCGGATGGCTCAGATCTAGCCACTTTTGAATCAGACGGCCCAGATTTAATCCTAATCTTGATAACTCGATCCGGGTCACTTCCGACTCAAGTTTGACCCAATATGCCCTAGGTCCACGAACCTTTCATGCCTACAAAAATAGATCAAGAATTTAGTGGCCAAATAATCCAAATATGTGTAAATTTGCAATTAAGTCCAAAATAAGAGTAAGTTCTAAAATCTAGGGCAATTTCACAATTAAGCAATAAAAACATAAGTCAAACATGGATTTTAGCAATTAAAATAATCAACAAAATGGTATCTATCAGCGCCCCCATGCTCCCGGGCGCCCCGTGCTCCCGGGCGCCCCGGATGCCTCGGGCGCCCTGGGCTCAAGCCAACGAAGCGGATAGAGTTTAACTCAGAGAGAAGCCAATGAACCGAGTCAACCCGGGCGGCCCTTGCTTCCCGGGCGCCCCCGCTTCCCGGGCGCCCCCGTCAAACCTCAGCCCGATCCTGGAGGGATAATTGCTGACCGAGAGTTTGCCGGATCAAGTGACACGTGGAGGGCGCCCCCAACGTCCCGGGCGCCCCCAGGCTCACTATATAAGGAGCTCGACCCCCAAGGCTTCTCAACACATTCTTCCAACGTCAATACGCTCTTCGACTCAAGTGCTTTGCCCCAGAATCCTCCCATCTCGAGATACAAGCGCCGACGACGACCCTCTGCTCCGAAGTACAACCTACACTGGGTGTCGGTAACGAAGAGTGTTAAGTTTTAGTTTACTGTACTACAATTGTGATATTCTGCTGTAAACATTTTGCGCACATATAGAATTGCCCGCAGTAAACGGTCAACGACCGTGGGCCTTGGAGTAGGAGCTGACCGCGACTCCGAACCAAGTAAATCCTTGCGTTCGTGTTTGTGTTTTTAATTTCCGCTGCTCATTCTCTTAAAATTATATCCAAAAAAGTTTTACTATATTCACCCCCCCCCTCTATCGTATTCTATCGATCCAACAGAAAACATCGTCAAGTAATAATATATTAATCCACAAAGACTATTGATTAAGCACTGATCGATTTGGCAAGGCAAGTTATCTAGACTTCGCTAGGTTTTGACAGAGCTTGTGTAAAAGAGAGAAAGAGAGAAGAGGAAGAGAAGAAGAAAAGAGGAAGAAAGTGATAGAGATCTTAGGTCCGTATGGAAGGGATGAATGAGTCAAATCTATGATTTCAGTTTCACTACAATGCTAATTGATACCCTATGTATTGTTTATATCCTAATCTTCATATTTATATCCTTGTAGACATCCTAACTATATACCGGTATTGGTCCTATAGAAGCGCACCAGAGTGCTTCCCCCTTTAACATCCAATGACATTAAGTAGAAGAGGTAACCTAGAGAGTCCGGTTTAAGGTTGGCCTCTGTCACAGACTGCCCAGTCATATGTCTATAGGTTACACTCAGCACTTCCTAACACAGGATAGAGAGAAAACCCATTAGGTGGTGTTAACTAATTTCTTGTAAGGGATTGACCTTCATTTTGAGACAATGCAAGAGACGTTTAGTTAAAAGGATTATCCTTGTCACAGAGGGCTCCCTGGGCATACGATCTCGGGCACCCCCTCTACGTGGCGGCCAAACCCTAACAAATACATCCATTCGCCATTCAAACATTTCCACAAACATATAGTAGGCACAATACATATAAAATAAAGCATGGACATTTTCTCGACAAAAACTGCATGGGTCGTGTCATTGGACACAGCCATGCCATGCCCCAGACTGCAAATAACTTCCCCAACATGGCCATGCCCAAAAAATGTGCCAGGGCCATGCCTTTTGACACGACCATGTGAAACGGTCATGCCTAAGTCACGGTTGTGTTCCCCATTTTTTGATCTCAAGATATCATTTTCTCGAGTTATTAACATCAGAAAGGTTGTAGATCATGAAGTCCTCTTTAATTTTCACGTAGAGACCATCCAAAGATTCCAACTAAGCATGAAGTTATAACCATGTTGCTCTCGGTGTGCAATCTGGCCAGAGGCATGACCATGTCACTTGGCTATGCCCCTTTGCACGACCCTATGCCCCCTAAGGCCTGGTTATCTCGGTTTGGTGTCTTCAGCAATATTGTATATATTGAAGTGCAATTCAACTTTCATGTAGAGACTATCCTGAGATCCTAAATGACTAAGAAGTTATGGCCATATTTCTGTCAGCGTACAATCTGGCCAGAGGCACAACCCTGGCACGGTAGTGGCACGACCGTGCCTCCTCAAGACTTGCTTTTTAGGGGTTGATGTCTTCATGAGAGTTGTAGATCTTCAAGTCCTCTTCAATTTGATATAAAGAACAGCCCAAAACTCTAACCGAGTAAGAAGTTATAGCCATTACAAATTGGTCCGCAGTGCAGTCTAGGTGTGCCACCTCACACAGTCGTGTCTAGGGGAGGCACGACCGTGTGGCTCCTTTTGGCATGGCTAGATGTTGTTTTAGGGGATGAGGTCTGAAGCAAAATTATAGATGTTGAAGTTCTCTTAGATTTGATATAATGAACAACCCAAAATTCCAACCGACCAAGATGTTATGGTCGTTTTAAGATGTATCCGCTGTACAATCCTCTTGATGGGTGTGCCTCTTTGGCATGTGACTATGTCTTGTTGACTTTTTGTCCAAACTTATTTCGTCTTAATCTGAAAACTTGTCTTGTCAATGAAAACCAACAAAAAGCAGTTCTTCGAACTAAGATAGTAAAAGTAGTAAAAGTCATACAAATAGGGCGCAACAATATAAAATAGAACTGAGAAAAGCAAGTGAATGAACATTAATAGTAGTATAAAACTATGTTTATCCTACGCTTATTAACCTACAACACATACTGTGGCTCTCTAGGATCTCTGCTGGCGTGCAACCATGTCTGAGGAATTTGATGCTCTCCTCTGTAATGACACTTGGGTTCTTGTCTCGTTTGATACCTCTCAGAATGTCGTTTGTTGTCATTCAGTGTTTTGACTAAAGCAAAAGCCTGCTCTGTTAACCGCACATGGCTCGTTTGGTTGCTAAGGAATTTCATCAACGACTAGGTCTTGGCTACACTGACACTTTCAGTTCTGTGGCAATGCCCACCACTGTCTGTCTTCTCTTGCCTCTTGCTATTTTCAAAGGGTGGTCTCTTCATTAGATGGATGTGAATAATGCATTTCTTCAAGGTCGATTGGATGACTGTGTTTATATGGCTCAGATGTCCAGGTTTGTTGACTCTGATTTTCCATCTTATGTATGCAGGTTGAACAAAGCAATTTACGATCTCAAGTAGGCGCCATGAGCCTGGTACACCACGCTTCATCACTTTTTAATCAGTGTTGGCTTCATAGACTCTCTTGCTGATACATCATAATTTATTTTTCGATCTATAGGTATCACTATGTATCTACTTGTCTATGTCGACGATCTAATTCTTACAGGGAATAATGCTAGTGCCCTTCAAGCATTCATCAAACAATTAGGGGCTCAGTTTTCTATCAAAGATATGAGAATCTTATCTTATTTTCTTGAAGTTGAAGTTGTTTCCTCTCCAGAGGGCATGTGTCTCTCTCAGGAAAAATATCTTCTTGATATTCTCACCAGAACTAACATGGCAGACTTGAAACTTATTCAAACGCCTATTACCACGTCTGCATCTCTGCACCTCTCTAATGGCTCGCCCTCTGTGGATGCTACTTTGTATTGTCAAACGGTTGGTAATTTGCAATATCTTTCTTTTACTCGATCGGATATTACTTTTGTTGTTAACAACTATCTCAGTTTATGCATGCTCCCTCATCCCTCCACTAGGGGTGATTAAGCATCTACTGTGCTATCTTAAAGGTATACGCTCTTATAGTCAGATTCTCCGATGGCACTCCTCTCCCTCTTTGCATGCCTATTGTCATGCAGATTGGGTTGGTAATATTGATGATCGTACGTCCATTGGTGCTTATATTGTGTTCCTGGGTCCCAACCCAATTTCTTGGAGCTCCAAAAAATAGAGTTTTAATGCTCGCTCATCTACTAAGGTTGAATATCGTGTCATTGACTCCATTGCTGCGAAACTTCAATGGGTTTGATCTCTTCTTGATGAATTGGGTGTGGACACTATGACCTCTATAACTTCTATCTATTGTATAATGTTGGAGCTACTTATCTCTGAGTAAATCCTATGTTTCACTCACGCATGAAGCACATTGCTTTGGATTATCATTATGCTCGTGAACGGGTTCAGAGTAATAAAGTTCATATCTCTCATGTCTCATCGTCTAACCAGTGAGCTGGTGCTCTGACAAAACCACTTCTTAGTGCTCGACTTCGTCTTCTCTATTCCAAGATTGATGTCTCTATAAGCCCTCCATCTTGAGAGAGCCTATTAGGATATCTTGGAATTTATTGCACATAAATATTTTTTATGTATTTCGTTTTATCTTTATCTCTTGTATATAAATACAACTTGTATCATTATTCTGAATATATCAAAAAATATTTCTTCAATATTTTCTTCAGAAATCAGTTCACATGAATGCCATATGGAACCTAGTGAAATTGCCTAAGGGTAAGAAGGTTGTTCAGTGCAAATGGGTGTATAAGAGAAAAGAAGGTATACCGAGAGTTAAAGAAGCAAGGTACAAGGCAAGGTTTGTTGCAAAGGGCTACAGTCAAACTCCTGGTGTTGATTTTACTGATGTATTCCCTTCAATTGTGAAACACAATTCCATTTGAGCATTACTTGGTATCGTGGCATTGCACAATCTTGAGCTTGAGCAGTTAGATGTGAAAACTACGTTCTTGTACGGAGAACTTGAAAAAGATATTTATACGTAACAACCGGAAGGTTTTGTAGTCTTAGGAAAGAAGGACTATGCTTGTCAGCTGAAAAGTCACTATATGGTTTGCAGCAATCCACAAAGCAGTGGTATGAGAGATTTGATGCATTTATGACCCTTCACGACCTCAGGAGAAGCAGTTATGGTAATTGTGTATATTTCAGAGTGAGTGGCAATGAATCATTTGTTTATCTACTCTTATACGTTGATGATATATTGATTGCAGCCAAAGATCAGACAGATGTCGGAAAGGTGAAAGCTCAGTTGCGCTAAGAATTTGATATGAAAGATTTAGGTGCAACAAAGAAGATACTTGGAATGGAGATTGTGAGAGATCGATCAATAGGTAAATTGTACCTAAGTCAGAAAAGGTACATTGAGAAATTCCTCAATAGGTTTAATATGTAGAATGCCAAGCCTATAAGTACTCTATTAGTTGCTCATTTTAATCTTTCATCTGCCTTGTCACCACAGTCAGATATTGATGTTGATTATATGTCACGAGTTCCATATTCTAATGTAGTTGGTTCCCTTATGTATGTCATGGTTTGTTCACGTCCTGATTTAGCATATGCAGTGAGTGTTGTCAGTAGATATATAGGGAACCCGGGTAAGGAACACTTGAAAGCAGTTCAGTGGATTTTTAGATACTTGTGGTTCTACTGATGTTTTTTTACAGTTTGGGACAACTAGAGATGGCGTTGTCAATTATGTGGATTCTAATTTTGTTGAAGATCTTGATAAGGGAAGATCTCTCACTGGTGATATTTTCAGTATTGGTGATTATGCTATAGCTGGAAGGCTATGTTGCAAGCTATCGTTGCACTGTCAACTACAGAGGCTGAATACATGACTATTATAGTGGCAAAAGGTGATTCGCTTGCCCCAGCGCCCCCGCCAACCCGTCCTAGGGCTAACACGGAGGAGGTAAATCATGGGGCTACTAGCCCGGATGTTGTGACTAGCGTGTGGAAAGGGTGGGCACATTAGATTTGCCAAGTTTTGACTCTCATATCTCAAGGTAGCAACACCCACATACTAACCATCAGTACATCCCGTTGGAACCTGAATACATGACTATTATGGAAGCTTGTAAAGCAATTTGGTTGAAGGGGTTATTTGGTGAACTTAGTGAGACTTATATACTACTATAATTTTTTGTGATAGTTAGAGTGCTATTTTTCTCATAATTGATCAAATGGTTCATGAGAGGACGAAACACATTTATGTGCGGTATCATTTTATGTGTGATGTGATTGCTCACGGTGATACTGTTGTGAGCAAAGTTAGTATGTGATAATCCCGCTGATATGATGGCGAAGCCACCCATTTTGCCAAGTTAGAGTATTGCTTGAACTTGGTTGGCCTTCATTGTTGAGTTTTGCCCATGAGGGTCATTTCTGTGGAGAGGCAGGGGCGGAACCAGAAAAAAAAAATCAGGGGGGCTAAATTATACAGATTTTTTTTGTGCGGCTGAATAAATATATTTAACAACAAGCAAGCCCTAGATCAAAAGAAATAAAAATTTCAACTTCAGAAATTAGATTGTAACTCAAATTTGTGAATACACTAATCATGAAAGTTCGATATCATAAGAAACGTTAATTGAACATGGAAAACAATAAGAATGAACAAAAATATTTAGGAGATTTCTCAAAATTCAACTGACCTTCTGGATTGACAAGAGAGAATAAAGTCAATGGTTTATCATTCCAAAAAAATAGCCAACATGTTAACAAAGATAAGGTTTCAACTTTCAACAATTCAACTCTCTATCCAGCAAAAACTAAAGTGACTTAGTTTCAAATGACTTTGAGATAAAAACACGTGTGCATCAAAACATTCATATCATAATTTCTAAAGATAAATCAACAAATGCTACATTTATAAGAAACAGTTCAATGTGGGATACAACCATATAGGCTAAACAACAAGCCTGCGATTCAGACTTTGAGACTTGCCGCCAGCCGCTAGGCCCGCTAGTTCGCCACACTGTCTTAGCTGGGAGGTTTCAGTTTTTGGGTTAGTTAGGGTTTTAGGCAGCCTTGAAGAAAAGATGGGAAGAAATTAGGAAGAAGAATAAACGGCAAGCAAATCGCAATCGCCGTCGCCGATTTAGGGGAGAACTCGAGCAAAATTAGGTCATTAGGCATTTAGGCTATTAACTTTAAAGGTGACGTTTTGAAAAAAGTTGGAGGGTCCCACCATTCTAAAGGTGGCGTTTTGAAAAAAAGATGGAGGGTCTCACCACATGAAATAATAAAGTTAAAGAATTTTATTATTTTATTAAATTAAAGGGCAAATGACAGCTTTTCTTCTCCGACTGCGATAGTTCGGCAAGCGGGAAACAGCACTGCAGTAGCCCAGCTCTTCTTCTCCGACAGTCCGACAAACAGGAGTCGATAGGTGGTAGCTGCTGTCTGCTGGTGTTTGTGATTTATTGTGGGGGGCTAAAAAAATATTCTCTATTTATACTACTAGAGCGATCATCAAATTGGGGGGGGGAGGGGGCGGCTGAAGTCCCCCTCAGCCCCCCTCGTGCTTCCGCCCATGTGGAGAGGTGAAGAGTTTGTGTTCTCTTATCAAAGATTGAAATTCGTTTCAAGGTGGAGATTATTAGAGTTTGGTGACCCGAATTATGTTTTGGATCGGCCCAGAAGTTTAGTGGTTCTACATTATGGATAACAACATTGGACTGATACTTTTGTTTCAATCCATATTTACACTTTACTTATATAATGTATTTTTAGGGTACAACGACATTCTTTAGTTGATATTTTTCCCTATCTGTGATGATTGTATCAAAAATTATTTGATAAGAAATATTCTCTTCCCTCTTATTGTGGTTTTTCCCTTATCAAGGATTTTCCACATAAATATGTGTATTTCAAAATTTTAATTTTCTTCGGGGTTCATTTTTTATTTATTGTCATAAATTTTCAACAATACCATATAAAATTATTCCAAGTAAATAAGGAATCATATGAAAATTTTAATAGTTGTTTTCTCAAATATATTATATTCTTTTATTTTTATTAAATCTAACAAACTATTTATAAATCACCTTAAAATTTAGAAATAATAATATAAAATTATATTTTATCAATTTGTCATTAATACTCCAATCCTTACATATAAACACTATCTATTTTCCACTTTATCAGTAAAATTAATGTAATTTCACATAAATATCATATTCTTTTTTTTATGAATTTTACATTTGAGTGCATTACAATAACAAGTTAGGGAGAAAATTAAAAAACCATCACTAATTATATAAATCATAAAAAAATAAGACTCTAAATAAATCAAAGGTTGATTGTGTTTGAAACTAATTTATATTAGTTCAATATCCATTAATAATTTATTAAATTAAATGCAAAAATTTGAATATATATTCAAATCATTAATATTCATGAAAAATATTATGAATTATTTATGAATAATATTCACGAATAAAAATTATAAATAATATTTATTAATAAAATTCCCATAACAAATAAATTTATATGATCAATCAAACGAGTTTAAAATTATAAAATTTTCAATCAATCAAATAAATTTGAACTTAATAACACCTAAATGGATTAAGCTCAAGTCCAAACTAATAAAAAGAATCAATTTAAACTTAAATAAATATTTCAATAGCTTGATTCATTTTAAAATTAATTTAGATTTAACTTAATTATTTTATCAAATAAGCTCGAACACTGAGTTGGACTCTTTTAACATCCTAATCAAAAATACTTTCTTTTCAAAAATAATCAAAATAATATCACATTCATAATTTAATACTTAAAATATCTCTTAATGTTCCACCATTGACCATTTTTAATGAAAAAATAATACAGATTTATCAAAAGTATTTTAAAATAAAGTACAAAAGAGTTTTTAATATTATTTTTTAATATTACGTAAACCATCTTCTTTTCTAATTGTAACAAGAAGCGCATACTTGAAATGGACAATATTCTTCCGGTTCGAATTTGAATTACCACTAACTTATGGGCTGATATGAATAATTAAAGATTTTTTTGTTTTTTTAACGATATATAGGAATTTACATATCAGCCCTGTAAATAATCATAACAAAAAGCTAACTAGATATTTTGGAGGGTTCTCCAAAAGCATCGACGGCGTCGTTGATTCTTTGTCGGCTCTCGCAAGGCAACTCTTCTTGACGCAGTCATTCGTAAATTCTCTCCTCCTTCCTTCCTTCTCTTCCTTGCGGTCGCCAATCCAAATCCGTCGTCGCTTCTCTCACGTTAAGCCCGAAGCATCGACGAAGGAAAAAAAGCAGCAAAGAGAAGACCGAGTCGTTTCCTCGCCGGATAACTCATTGCAGGTCAAAGGCAAGCGGTAGGTGGAGGTTGTTGGGTGTTGCGCGTCGCAATCCTCTCCTCTTACTCTACCTTCACTGCCCGCTCTATAAAGAACCAAGGTAAATGCTTTATCTTTCTCTCTCTTCATTGATTGATTGCGATTGGGGATGGATATGTGGGCTTGGATTGCTCTGCCTCTGTTCAAAATCTCGCCTTTTCGCCTTTAGCTGCATCTGAGCAGTTCAGTTTGTGCCTTGTGAATTTCCCTTATCTGGTTTGCTTCGCTTCTTCCTTATACGTTTCCCCTTTTGTTTGCTTGGTCGATGCGGTTCTTTGTTGAACAGAATTGTTTATGATTTCCTTTGGGGTTTTAGGGTTCCCGTGATTTATGTGTAGAATTTGCGCTGAATACAAGTTGATCTGCTAGAGAAAAAAGTTGCAATTTTTGTTGCTTTACTATCCTTAAACGTTGAAAATTGACCTGAAGGTGGCTCTTTTATGTTTTCTTGCTGAACAGATTGCAAGAATGCGAGGGAAGGGAGCAACAGTTAAGAACTACTTTGTTCTAAACACCGGGGCTAAGATTCCTGCCATTGGAATTGGAACATGGCAATATGAAGATGACTTTTGTGTTGATGCTGTGGCGGCAGCCTTGACAGTTGGTTATTGCCACATTGACTGCGCCCATCTTTACGGTAATGAGGTCGAGGTTGGGAAGGCTTTGTCCAAGGCTTTTGAAGGTGGGATCAAGAGGGAGGACTTGTTCTTGACGTCAAAATTGTACTGTGCTACTAATTCACATAAGAGAGTTGAGAATTCTGTAAGAGTTTCTTTGAAAAGCCTTGGAATCTCCTACTTGGATCTGTATCTAGTGCATTGGCCTGAGTGCTCATCTTTTGGAGATGCAACTGATCCTTCTTGGAAATCAGCCAGCGAGTATAGGCAGTTCTCACAGAGGTTAAAACCAACCTGGGAGGCCATGGAAAGTCTTGTAAGGATGGGGATTGTTCGTGCAATTGGCGTTAGCAACTTCAATATTCAGCAAATTAGTGAATTACTTCAGTTTGCAAAGATCATGCCAGCAGTCAATCAGGTGAGCATTTGTGGCTTTGCAGTGGATGATGTTTTCTAGTAAGTTACAAAAAGGTTTTGGTTTGGATTAGTCATTTAATGATAAACCTGAAGATACCTTTTATGTTATAGTTAATTATTCACTATGAGTTTGGCTTGTATTTTACTAATCCTTCATATTTAACATTTGGACTAAGGCATGTGCCACTATGTGTTTAAGAATTTATTTCCTATCTGATGACATATTTATCAAACTGACTTATCTGATAATTGCATAAGAAATTATATTTAATGAATGATATATTCAGTCTGTATCCATGAACTTCATAGTCAATCTTCAATTCAAATGTTTCATTGTTTCTTTTTTATTGAACTTGTTCGCTTTTGCCGAATTTGCTTATCTGTTGCTTCTCTAGGCTATTGTTGTTCTGCCATGGATTCTGGTACACAGTGCGGTTTGGACTGATCTACTATAGATCTGTTGATTCACTGAATTTTGTGTGCACCAGTTTAGTAGTTTGAGTTGTTTTAAGTTTGCATTGATCAACTTTTCTTTAGTAATGCGCTCATTATTATAAACTAAAAGATGAATTTCCAAGGATGACTTGTGATAGACTAGTTGAAGTAAGGTCATAATGACTGTAAATATAAATGTATGAGTTTCTATATGTGAGTATTTGGAGACGCCAATTAGTGCAGCTATTAAATGCCTTTAGTTATTGGCAAGATGTTGGGATCAAATCCTCCTTTCAACTATATAATTTATAAATATCTAATGGCTTTCTTTGGTGTATGATCAAAAGAATCTATGTGTTTATAACAATGTTTCTCGCCGACAGCTTGAGGAGACATGCACTTGATAATTCTATCTTCAATTGTCTAAAATGTCGACATGTGCTGCACCATATTCTTGTCCTTGTCAGTGCTATATGATGGGTTTGGCGTGTGTGATTTTGTGAGCCTTTATATATTCTCTTAGAATTATTTTCTACATGTCCTGTAAAATTGACTCATTTTTTATTCAATTTGTGTAGTAATATTTTTGCAATAATTTATTTCACTTGCAAATCTCTTTTTTTTTTTGTTGTTGTTGTTATAAAATCTGTGATACACAAATCTACCATGGAAGACACCAAATTTACAACTTTAAAGAAAGAAAGAAATAATAAGGAGATCAGGACAACCGACATTATGTTGGCACAAACTCATTGTGCTTGTTCCAATTATGTCAACACTATTTAATGGCAAGCTGTAGATAATTGGTTGTCTTCGAGGAATCAGAACATTGAGTCTTTTTGTTGGCACAAACTCAGGATTAGTACTAGGGAATTCCATAAAATCATAGTAATTGTGATAGTTTGAAATAAACTATCAACATCTTCTTGTTGTTATTAAAAAATACCCTGCAGGCTAACCTGAATTTTGCTCTTTCAATGTTGTTGGTTGTATTTATATGGAAGCTTATTTTGACCAATGCCTTCCTCATCTGCTATTTAGGTTTCGATAACCTATGGTATATGTGATCTTTACTTCTTCCATTCTCCTGCAGTAGATAAAGAAACTTGACATTGAAGTAGTTGGAGCTCTATTTACATGACTTTGTTTTGGTTGTCATTCTGTTCAGGTTGACTATTTAAATCTCCATATTATAATCTCTCTGCATTTGTAGGATCTTTGATTAAAAACACCATTTGTAGGAATCAATTTGTTGACTGCGAGATCATATATGGGTTAGGACTATGAGGTAGGTATAGTGGCTGGATATCTAGAAGGTAAAGTGGATAGTGATTGACTTGCACATAAAATTCTACTCTTGTTAATGCCGTAGCAAGGTCACACACAAATTATGCGCAGCAAAAAATCATAATCAAATAGATCAATACATACCAATCGCTAAGGCATCGACTTAATATGGTTTAAAACCCTCATTCCTTCTTCACGGCTTATAGAAACTTATTGGAGGAAGAGAGAAAGACTCGAGATTAGATGATCAAATTATTGTTAGTTTTTTAATGCTCCTCCTGGTCCCTCTTTTATAACCTCCAACATTTAAACTTGGTTTCCATTTTACTATTCTGTTGCCGATCAATCAACTAGATCCACCATTAGTCAATTGACAATCTTCTCTCTGTCAATAGTTAGCTTCGTTGGCTAGCTTTCATCATCAGTTGTCTTCTATAGATCCTAGGTTATCCAACCGTTGCAACTTTATTGTGTTAGATCAATGACTACTTTTAGCTTTTCGCTGAGTCGTTATGGATTAGATTCTAACATATGATGACTGATTTCAGTCCACTAGCAAGTCGACTAGGCTTTGAACAATAATATTATGTTCGCGAACCACCAAGCATGCTAGTCACCGCAGTTCACTAGTAGTTGTTGACTTGCTCTGCGTGTCAGCTTTACCTATATAGTTCGTTTCCTTTAACTATTGTCGACGTTGTGCCTCTTTGCTCTTTCTCCTATGGTCTCTTTTATGTCTCATTCATGTTCTTTGATTTCAGAAGACTTAAAGCCACCACACCAAAAAAACTTGGTCACACCAAGTCTAGCTTCACAAGTTACTCCAACCTTAATGTTTCATATCCTGCAACCCTTCAAATGTCTCATGCAATCTTCTCCAAACTCTATCGAACCTCCAAACCATTAGGCGTGTTGCCTTAACCACGCCAAATCATCATCTACACTTGAACTCGTCAAATTGTGAGACATCGTCGACTCACTAGCTTTGTGACCAACATATGCATCTTGCCAAGTTACTGCACAAATTAATGCATATATCAAATACATACGTGGCCTAACTTAAACCTTTTACCAGACATCAAACCCCATGATTGAACCTGATCCCTTGGTGCATAATTGCACTGACAACACACACAATGAATTTTTGTTGATAACATGAGTCCATTAGATCCAGAAAATACAAGAAAAGATAATTAAGTCCTTCCAAACTGATTATTATGATGCAGAGTCATCATCTCAAATTGAAAATTCCATATGCATTTTGATTAAGTTCAAATTACATGACTTGCTGCATAAACTTGTTATAAACTAACCATATCAATGTTATTCTTTACGTAGTTAACACCAAACACCTGCTCCTAGTGAAATCTGTTTTGTTTACTTACCACCACCACCACCACCACAACCACTAGGCTCTACGTGAACATCGACCGAAAGGTCAGCACTCCTAGACCCTAGTTCTCCATTACAAGTTGGATGTATCATCGTATCTCAGGAACATTAAACACTTGCTTCTGTGGCACATGGATTCCCCACTAGGAGAAAGGTTTGATTTAGTCTCTAGGTAGAAGCTTGTAATGCTAGAAAATTATGTAAAACATGACAGTTGATACTTTTGACCTGTACCTGCCTTACATATTTCGACTGCAGAGGAACTCAGAGAAATGTTGTTTGCATACAAGATTGGTGAATTTCAATATGATTAATGTCACAGATGATTCATGCTCAATTTTATTTTAGTAGTGGAAATGAAATGACTGTTATTCTGTACCTTCTTTTGAACTTCATCAAATATTAGCCAAATATCTTAAAGAAAGGAAGTTGAAGGGCTTTTAATATTAGTGATTGTGTAGTTTAGATTCAAAATAAGTAAGGGAGTTTTATAAAATAATTCTGAATGCAATGGCCCATGGCAATGTATAGTTTTAATATCTTACCTACTTTTTATATAAAGCAGCAAACTGACAGAAAGGGGGTTTACTGCACAAATATTGCATCGTTTGAGATTGGAGTCACTAACAATCGCTGGTACTGGAATCGTCTCAACCCAACCATGGCGCTGAGAAAATGATTCCTCTTTAACTGTTTTGTCTCTAGCATCTTGTTCATTCATATTTTTCGACCAAATACGTTTTTGTATAATCTGCACAAGATTTTCTACTCTTTAAGTTTTGTATCTGTACCTGATCGAACATGGATTGGTAGGTGGAATTGCATCCCTTCTGGAGACAGGAGGAACTGGTGAAATTCTGTCAAGAGAAAGGCATCCATGTATCTGCCCACACCCCGCTCGGAGTACCCACCTCTCGTGGGTGCCCAACCGCCAGTCCTGGTTTTTCTGACAGTGGATCAGAGGACGAAGTCGGTACTCCTAGGTTATCATTCCGAAGATCAAGATCAGTGCATGGACCAATGATGAAGCTTTCCGTGGTCGCAGACATAGCTGAACGCCATAATAAGACTCCAGAACAGGTTAGTCATTCTCCGTTTCACAAGCATTATTTCGCGCTCTTGATGTCGATGGGCCTTTTAACAGGTGATTCTGAGATGGGGGCTACAGAGAGGAACCAGTGTGTTGCCTTGCAGCCTAAATCCCGAGAGGATCAGGAAAAACATCGACATCTTCAATTGGTGCCTGACGGATGAGGAATGGAACAGGATGAATAGGAATCGAGCCGCAAATATGCTTGTTCGGAAGTGGTCCGGCGAATACATCAGAGACCGGCTTCTTTTCTGCGACTGGTCCCCTTCAGGCTGTGCATGAGATCGAAGATGACGACGAATAGTGGTAATTACTGTCGTGTGAGTATCGAACTACTTTAAAATCATCTGGGAAGAGGAAGTTGTCGAAAATTTCTTCATGTATATGTCCTGCCTATCACTCAATCTATTCGTCAGCAAATATAATTATGATGTTTTTATAATATATTCATCTCGCCCATGCTAGTTGCGAATGGGCCTAGATTAGTTAAACAGTTAGATAATTTGGTTCTGTGTAACCTGTGCTAGCTCGGGTTGGACAGAGGTCATTGCTTACGAGAATGATCAACAAACGAAGCGATCGATTGTTTTCTCTTAAAAAGTTTTTTCTCTGTTCTTCTTCCTATGTCTGTGTGTTTTCACAACCGCCGAGTTGCGGAAGCTGAAAGTGCCAACCGGCTGCACGCCGGTCACCCACTCATACATGTCGCGGCGGATGGCAAGCAGCGGCAACGGAAGCATGCCCCTGTCAGACGTGCGCGCACTCGCCCCTGCCTCACCGTGTGTTATTTGGAAGGAAAGGAAAGAAATAAAAATTGAAAAAAAGTGTTTTGCAGAATTTTTTTTAAAGATTTATTTCATAAAAAAGATGAATTATTTTGTTGTTTATCTCCTTCCTTCTTTACGGACATTTTTTTTTTTTCTATTGACTGTAAGACTCGAGCGGCCATGGTGGCCTCGTATGAATGTGGGTGGCTCCACTCGCCACGCGCAGACGGTCTCGGTCACCTCCCGAACGTGGAGCAAGCGGCCTCGATCACCCTAATCCGCCGCGGGAGATCCTATAAAATACGGCCATGGACAATCCTATGTAGATATTTTTTTTAGAGGCCCCGTGAGAAAAATTTAGAATGAGAGTGAGTTTGAGGAATATTTTAGGATATGAATTTGGATTTGAAAATTTTTTAAATTTTCATATTTAAATGGGGACGGGTACGAGGCTATTTTCATCCCTCAATCCGTCTCAATACGATACGATTGAAGGTGTGGACGGTGAATGGGATGTGAACGGGGATGAAGATGGAGATAGTCAGGGGTATCCATTCGGTTGGGTCAGGTCGGATTTGGAATTGAGTTTTTTCTATTTAGTTTGGTAAATATTAAATAAGTTGCAGGGATGATTATTCATTTAGATTTGCTGTCGAGTATGGAAAGCAGGGATGAAGATGAAATTAAGAATTTAATTTTCACATGGTCAGGAATGAATGATTAAACATGATCGAGGATGATGCGAGGATATAATTCGGATGTGGAAATGAGAATGGAAAATCCGCTCCTATCCCATCCATTATCACCCGACTACAAGCTCACAGCGATTGCCGACCTTGCACTCGCCCACTGAGACGGATATACACGAGAACTAGTGGCCTTGACCCAGTCTACTTGTAAATCCTCCAACTGATGTTCACATCTCACTTGCAACCCCTCGTTAAATTGCACACCTATACATTAGTAAAATGTCATTTCAGATTAATGGCATCAGTTGCTCTTGCATTGCTATTGGAACACCAAAATGGCAAAAAATGATTTCTCGTCTCCGTCAATTCATCTTAGGACTAAATAAATCATGAAGACTACTAACTCGAATACTATAACTAACATGTGAAAAAAAAAACGAACATACTGAACACCAGCAATTATAGTTGCTGATATTCTGATCAGAATTCCTGTGACAAATATTTAGGACGATGGTCCAAGATTATTTTAAGTTTTAACAGATAATGAAATATTGATAGTTATGTTTGAATAAAAATAAATAATTGACACTTTCAATTTTTTAAAGAAAACTTTTAACAAATATTTTCGTATTTTTTACTTGGTTGATTTTTAATTACGTACAAATATTATTGGTAATAATATTATTAATTCATTACTGTATAATTTTTTTTCTAATTTACTATATAGATATTTTTTTTCTGCGGATTGATTTCTTCCATTCACTCCAAAACTCTTGTAATTTTTCACTTATCGATTGTGCCATTATCGATCATCGAAATTCAAAATTGATTATATATTTAAAAAGCCCAACTTAAATTTTCTATAGTAATTTGGTATCAAATCTCAAATAATATCATGATCTTGAGATCAACCGTCGATCCTTGTTTCATGTCGGAACTACACACGAACTTGGTTGCCGTTGTCGTCCCATCTACCACCGTACAATCTGGGACGATCACTTTTAAAAAATTTTGAACTCAATTTCAGTTCTAAATTGAATATTTAGAGACGATTAATTAATATGTTATCATTTGAAAATGAATAATTTTTTTAATAATTATTTTTATCACTATATACTCTTAGAGCTACGATAGAGAGCGTGAAATTATAATGTGAAACTTAATGTGAATAACATGACATTTTTTGTGTACACGTCCGATTACCGCTTGGAGACGGAGGCCGCCGCCCGAACAAAACTATAACCTGGGATACTATGATTCCGTCGAGAATCGTTATAATTGGGATGTCATATCATTAAAAAATTTACGATTACTATCATTTTTATACTCTTATTTAAAATCTTAGATCCGTACCTGCTCTGCTCGGCCACCAGCGACTTCGCTCACGATTCACGAGCGTACTCTTCCTTTCCTAAACGATTTTTTGATTTCCCTTATACTTTTCTTTTCTCTTCTTTGTTTTTTTCCCAAATATGTTTTATCTTGGATTCTTTTCTTCCTCCATCCATACTTCAGAGCAAACAGAGCATTAAAGATCACTGAGTGATCTGTTGGGAAGAAGACAGTTGCTGAGCAGGGTGCAGCGTTGGATCGTCCAGTCAGGTGAATAAGAACCAATAATGATAAATGCCATATAAAATTAAGACAAATTCCAGTCCTTATTGCACCAATTACGACGTAACTACTAGCGCTACTGGCGGTGGCCGGCGCGAGAAGAAGGCAGAGACTGGCCGCGAAGGAAGTGCACGACCAAGGAAAGCGACCGGTCCGGTGCGAACACCGGCACTTGGTGGCCGGCGCCCCTCACGGTCACCAAAGTCAGCCCCTCCTCGTACTCCACCACCCACCCCGCCACCTGCTCCTTCTGGTACCACGCCCTCCACCCTCCCCAACTCTTCCGCCCTGCCGCCGCCTCCCGCTCCCGCTTCTGCTTCTGCCGAAGCTTCATGGCGTTGATGCTGTACCGCGTCGACGTCACCGGCACCCGTCCGTCCGTGTCGCCGCTGCGGATGAACTGTTTAAGCTCGCGAATTCAAAAATCTAACATGGTGGAGTAGATTTAGCTGTACGGCACCTGTAGACCCAGATCCGAAGGCCTGCTTTCATCAGCTTTCTCAAGGTTGGGAGAACGGTCGCTGGCGAGTCGTTCCAGTTGTGTATTATTTCGCTGGTGGCAAGATGGAAATTAAACACCCATTTCTGTTAGACAAATCAATTGCAAAAGCCAAGCAAGATAAACTAATAACTAATGGACAAAAATCAAAAGGGTCGATGCCGACGCGTTTTTTTTTTTAAATACTTTTCGAGAATACCTCTTTCAATGCTGTTGTAGCTATTCGGTATAACTAATATAATATGGCTGTAATATTATAGGACTACACTACCAACTGTGTAGCAAGTTAATTAATAATTTTCATAATTATTTTAAAATAATTTTGATTAATTTAAAATGATTTTAATAAAATTTAAATGATTTTCATTAAGTTGAGAAAAAATATTTTAATATAATAATATTTATGATTTAAAATTTATTTATAATTATATAACAACTACTCATAATTTCTATAACTATTTTAAAATAATTTTGACCAATTTAAAATAATTTTGATAAAATTAAAATTTTAATATAATAGTAATTACTTAATAGCTTCTCTAATTGTTTTAAAGTAATTTTACAACTTAATGCAACTATCATAAAATTTAAGAAATTTTGACTAAGTTACTAAGAAGTATTTCAATATTTTTTAAATAATTTTCATTAAAATAAAATAATCCAAATTTTAACGTTATAGTAGATAATTGATGACTACTATCCGTTGTAGCAAAGTGATCCTGTCACGAAGTGAGATGGACTCGACCCCCTGAACGTTACGAGCTGTGGATATTGGCTCCGATCTGCGAGAAAAGGACCGTTAGCGAACCCGCCGGGAAAAATCCCCAGCAAGGCACTCCGACGGTTAAGTCAGTCCCCGGTGGTGGAAGAGCAAAAAAGCAATGAAACAGCGAGAAAAATACTATTGCGCGTACCTGTGCGACGGGGAGCGAAGAGGCTTATATAGCCGGGGGAGCCGGCAGCTTCTGCCCGGCCTGCCACTCCCTGCCGTAGGCGAGAGTAGGGCAGGGCGTGGCCAACATTGGCAGGGTGAGGCGCTGCATGCCCAAATAAGGCAAGGGGCACTGCCGGCTCACCGACGTGCGTCGCCAGGCGCCGCTCGGCCTAACGCGAACGCAGGTAGTCGTGGTACGAGGTGGCAGGGGGGTCACGGTGTCAAGAGATATCCGCGATTTGGGCCTGAAATGTGTCAGCTTCGCGTCGACCCCGTACCACCTTCTGCTAGTGTGCTGTCAGAGAGTAGGTATGGTTGAGGGAAGGGCGGATCTCGGGGTAGGTTCCCGACCAAATGGCCCGAGTGATATCAGACTTCACAACAGTCAATCCGCCTGCTCCCGAGTCGTACGATTGAGTGGTCGAGCTAGAGGATGCTCGAGTCAAGGGGCACTCGGGATTCGTTCATCTGACCCAACCTAAGGTCGGGCGGCCCGAGGGGGGGGTTCGAGGGTTCCCCGGGTCGGAAACTCCTCGTGTCGGGACTTCTTCAGCTCTTCCCTTGAGCCTCCGTTAATATCGTGTGCCTTCGAGTTAGGGTCGGCTCCTCGATATCTTTGAGCAGGTTGGGTCGGGCCAGATTCTACCGGCTCGATCGCTTACGCGGACCCCCTGATTCACTAGGCCCCCGGGGACCCCTATCTCTTTCCTGCCTTGAGTGGTGCCAGGCTGGCCGGCCAAGCCATCCATGAGCTAAGCCGGGATCATAAGCCTCCCCCTCGAGTCTAGTCAAAGGAGGCGTCGAGTCCGATTGACTGGACTGTCACTCCTGCACAAGCCTGGCGCACCCGAGTGGCTCTCACGTGCTTGGCAACTTGCAGTCCAGCTATGAGGGCTTCATACTTGGCTTCATTGTTTGTGGCCCGGTATTCCAATCGAACTGATAATGTAGCTGCTCCCCCTTTGGGGAAACCATCAGAATATCAATTCCACTACCCCGCCGAGCTGACGAACCATCCACATAAACCTGCCAAGCTTCTTCAGCCTCTTCTGAGTGCAACTCACTTAAGAAATCTGCCAAGGCTTGCGCTTTGATGGCGGACCAAACTTGGTATTAGATATCATATTCATTCAGCTCAGTCGTCTACTTGATCAGTCGACCCGATACCTCGGGCTTTGAGGCTACCCGCCCCAGGTTGCTGTTGTTAGGACCACGATCGGGTGCGCTAGAAAATGGGGCAGAAGCCTTCGAGCAACTAACAACAACACATATGTCAACTTCTCGAGTGTCGTGTACCAGCACTCGGCTCCTTTCAATAAATGGGTGAAGAAATACACAGGTTGCTGCTCAGCACCCTCCTGCCTCACCAGCACCATGCTGACTGACTCGGCCGAGGTAGCCAAATACACAGACAACACCTCCCCAACCTCATGCTTTGCTAAAACCGGTAATCCGGCGAGGTATACCTTCAACTCTTCGAACGGTTTGTCGCAGTCGACATCCCATTGGAACTTGGTGGCTCGGCGAAGGGTCTTGAAGAATGGTAGCCCCCGCTCGGCCGACCGGGAGATGAAACGGGACAGGGCCGTGATCCACCCGGTGAGCCTTTGTGCCTCTTGGAGGTTCCTTGGTGGGGGCATATCGAGCAGGACCTTGACTTTGCTTGGGTTGGCCTCGATGCCTCTCTCTGTTACTATGTACCCGAGGAACTTCCCACTTCGAGCTCCGAAAAGGCATTTGGAAGAATTTAGCTTGTGTCCATAACTTCGCAAGGTCTGGCAGGTTTCCTTCACATCGGACACCAAGTCCACCGCTCGACTGGACTTGATCAGAATGTCGTCTATGTATACTTCAATATTCCGACCGATCTACGACTGGAAAACCTTATTCAGCATTCTTTGGTAGGTAGCTCCGACATTCTTCAATCCGAATGGCATGACTGTGTAGCGGTACGTGTCGTCAGTAGTAATGAAACTAACCTTTTCCTGATCCTCGGCAACCAAGGGCACCTGGTGATAACCTTGGTATGCGTCCAGCATGGAAATGAGCTCGATGGTTGCTGTCGAGTCGACCATTTGGTCGATCCTAGGCAAAGGGTAGCAATCCTTCGGGCAGGCTCGGTTGAGATCCCGGAAGTCAATGCACACCCTCCACTTATTGTCAGGCTTGGCCACCAGCACTACAGTGGCTAGCCAGGCCGAGAATTGGACTTCCCGAATGTGGCCGGCTTCCAGCAATTTCTCGATTTCAGCCCGGATCACCTTATTCTGCTCCGTGCTGAAGTCTCGCTTCCTTTGCTTAACCGACCGAGCATTAGGATATACGTGGAGGTGGTTCTCCGCTATCTCCGGTTGGACGCCTTTCAATTCCATGACTGACAAGGCGAACACATCTTGGTTCCTGGCCAGGCACTCCAGTGTTAGATCTTGTACGGTTGCTAGAGGGGGGGTGAATAGCAAATCTCGAACTCGTTCTTCCTACGTTGTTAGTTGCGCAAGCGGAAATACAAACAAAAATAAAACTAACAAAAAACAATGCTAACACTACCGATTTACTTGATATCCACCCTAAGGGTGACTAATCCAAGAATCCTTCGGTGGATCACTCCCCCGATAACCTCCGGCTAGCCCTTGTCGCTCCTTGTGGGTAGAGAAACCTCACCACAACACTTCAACAACGCCTGAGCACCAAAGGCTACTAATCTACTTTAACCAAGCAGATGTCGCCAAAGAGCCTTAGCCAAAATCGAGCCCCTTTAAATAGAACCCTAGGCTGATAACTCGCCACCAGTCGATTGCCCCCAGGGCAGTTGACTGCCCCCAGCAAAATCCGACCGTTACACGCCTAACGTTCGAATTGGCTGCTACCAGCAGTCGACTGGTCCAGGGTCTTCAACTCTCTGTGAGTTTCTGTGCTTATTGGTAGTCGACTATTATAACACCAGTCCACTGCCCAACTTACAAACACACTCCTCCTCACTCCGAAGACCCTCGTCGACATGTGCCTTCAAGCATACTCTCTTGGCTTGCTCCTCGAAGTCCTCTTCCACCGGCTATCGTCCCTCGGATGCACACGCAAGTCCTCGACTTGCCTCCATGCCACCCTTCACGTGTGCCCTTTGAAGTCCACTTCTCAGCTTGCTCTTGGAGTCATTTTCCCTCGACTCTCGTCCCTTCATATCTTGCTGACTCTTCACCAGCAGCCTTGACTATTGCCTTCGCGCCCTCTTCATCTTCCGCCCTCGTCCCTCGGATGCACACAAGCCTCCAGCTTGTCTCCATGTCATCCTTCACGTACGCCTCGAAGTCCGCGCCCCTCAGCTCATCATCCTTGTTATACCAAGGTCTCTCGGGTGCACACAAGCCTCCAGCTTATCTCCATGCAACCCTTCACCATACCGAAGCCGTCCAGTCAAGTCAATATGTGTAAACCTGCACAACATGCACACTCAACATACACATATTAGAACACAAGGGAAACCTAACTTAAACCATTTGCCCAAACATCAAAACTCATGGTCACTCCGGACCATAGATTGCCTCAACATCCAACAGGGGCTCCTTCAGCTCGCTCAGCAGTCCGGCGGCTATCTTGACTCGGGCTTCCTCCCGGTCGGGAAGCAACCGAACCTCTTCCTTGTCGTCGTGCAGCTCGGCCCAAGGGGAAGCCTACACCATGATGCAGCTAGAAAAGGGGCGCGGGGCCTTCTGACTCTCCACCCGGACATCATCTACATAGCATCTCCGGGCCACCCTCTGATCTCCTTTGACCTCTCCAACCTTGTCACCGACCGGGAACTTAATCTTGAGATAGAAGGTCGAGGTGACCGCCCGAAACACATTGAGGGTTGGCCGGGCCAAGATTGCGTTGTAGGCGGAGAACGCGTCCACTACAAGAAAAGTGGACCACCTGGTCCTCTTCAGTGGCTCCTCGCCCAAGGAAATGGCCAGGCAAATCTGGTCGATAGGCTGCACCTGGTTCCCCATGAACCAGAACAACGGGGTTGCCACCGACTCCAGTTGGGACATCTCGATCTGCAGCTGGTCGAAGGCTTTCTTGTAAAGTATGTTGACCGAGCTGCCCGTGTCTGTAGGATTGTTTCCGTACACTAGGGGGGGTGAATAACGTTTTCTCGATTCTTTCAACCTACGTTGTTAGTTTGTACATCGGAAATACAAGATAATAAAACTAACAACAAAGAAAGTACTGCTAACAAACTGATTTACTTGGTATCCCCCCGGACGGGTGACTAATCCAAGAATCCGTCAGTGGATCAATCCCCGGATAACCTCCGGCTAGCCCTCGTCGCTCCTTGTGGGTGGAGAAACCTCGCCACAACACCTTAGACACTATCTGGGCACAAAAGACTACTAACTCACTTTACCCAAGCGAGTTTCGTCAAGAATCTCAGCCACCACGAAGTCCTCTTTAAATAGGACTCGGGCTGAAACCCTCGCCACCAGTCGACTGCCTGGGGCAGTCGACTGGTGTCATTGAAATTCAACCGTTGCACCCCAACGTTCGAATTCTCAGACAACTCACCAGCCACCTACCAGTCGACTGCCCCCAGGGCAGTCGACTGGTCCCAGGGCTGAGACCCTTCTGTGAGTTTCATCAGTCGACTGCCCCCAGGCCAGTCGACTAGTCTACTCACACACCTAAGATTACCTTTCCTGAGTACATTCCACTCCGCACTCAAACCCTAGGATTTTCCGAGTACAATCACACAGCACTCGTACCCTCATGACTCGACTGACTCCTCATCCGCAGGCTCGACTATCGCCTTCGCGCCCTCTTCATCTTCAGCTCTCGTCCCTCGGATGCACGCAAGCCTCCAGCTTGCCTCCATGTCATCCTTCACACATGCCTCGAAGTCCGTGTCCCTCAGCTCATCGTCCCTGCTCTCCAAGGTCCCTCGGGTGCACACAAGCCTCCAGCTTGTCTCAATGCCACCCTTTACCGTACCGAGGTCGTCCAGTCAAGTCCATATGTATAACATGTACAACCTGCACACTCAACATACACATATAAGAACACAAGGGTAAACCTAACTTAAACTCTTTGCCCAAACATCAAAACACTTGATCACTCTAGACTACAGATTACCTCAACAGTATGCACTATGGTCCGATGGACCTGGTAATTGGCGATGACAGCTGTGACGACCAGAGCGTCAACATGTGAGACCTCCAGCCCCTGTAAATCTTGGGGGTCGAAGTTGATCTGAGGCCCCTGTGCTTGGGCGACACTCGTGCCGACCTGGTGAATCTCCAATCGGCGTACTTGTGCCTTTTGGGCTCGATTGGAATCTCCCCCGGTAGGCCCACCTGAGATGACATGCACCCCTCCTCGAACGACGTTCTACCTGTTGGGACCGGGTGCATGTTGACATAGATGCGGGTTCGTAATTTTAAATTTTATTACGTGCAGCGGAAGATTTAGCATAAATAATTTTTCAAATTATTTAACCACACATATAAGCATGCAACCTTATATTGTGTAGACATGATCATATATTAAAATTTTGCAGAAAGTAAACTAATTTACTTAATACCTCGCGTAACTCGAAGGAAGGGACGAGATCCAACCGTAAGCGTCCCTTGGAAGCTCCGCCTCTATTCGCTTCCACGCCGAGTTTTTTTCGGGATGACTTCGCAAAGCCACGAATTTCGTGCGGACAAAAACTACTAGATTCTCCAAAGGCACGACAAGAATACCAAGAGAGAGATGGGAAGACTAACCACCAAACGAAGAACAGAATCAAGATTCCGGGAAAAAGGAAGGAGTTGCGCCCGCTTCTTCTTCTTCTTCGGCAGCTGCTTGGTGGATGAAGCTCACGGCAACAAAGGGGTCCTCCTTTTAGGGCCGGCGACACTAGAGGAGGGAGAGGGAGAGAAGGAGAGAGAGAGGGCTTATTTCTAGATCTCTTAGAATAATTTCCAAGCCTTGCCTTAGTTCCTTTATATAGTAGTCTCTCAATCGCCAAGTCTCCTTTTTATGAAATAAATTTTCATAAGAAATTTATCATATAAATTTTTCTATAAATTATTCAATAATGTCAAGTTTTTATCATAATTTAATTTATAATAAAAACAACCATGTCTCCCTTCTTATTATGGAATAAATTTTTACAAGAAATTTATTATATAAATTTTTCTTATCATGGAAAAATCAATTCATAATTGATTTTATTAAATAAAATAAACTATCCAAAGTTTATTTTAATTTCCATGAAAATAATAAACCAAACTTCGGTTTATAAAAATTTATATATATTATTCATAATTTTATAAAACAAACCACGCTCGATTTATTTTATAATTTGAACCAAACAATTTGATTCTCCCCTTTAATGTGGCCGGCCAAACAAAGAGGGTGGGGACCCTCTTTTGCCGACCAAACCCAATCCTATACCATACGAATTAAACTCATTTAATTGGTCCAATAAGTCTTCAAAAGACTTAGCCATTTTATGCTTCCGATACGTCTCTGAAAAATTCAGATTCGACTTATCTCTCTTGATCGGAAAATCCAATTTTCAACTCGTTTTAAATCTCTCGGATTACTCGTAGTGCGTGTGACTAAATAGGCTTTCGATTTATGTTGCCGTCTATAATTAACCAATTATAGAACGATCATGAGTGGCACCTAGTAGTACATCATGATCCCCAATTAATCGAAAGATCAACGGTTGACCTCAGAAATAATTCTGAAACCCTTCAGCAGCTATAATGAGTCGTGCCCCATTCCCTTCACCATCTTATATCCACTTGGTTCAGGACACGGTCTATGTGTGTCAGTCCCCACTAGGCTGACTACGTCACACCTAGCCCAAGTAGTGTCTTTCTCGTCCAACGGATTCTAGTTACTCTCATATTTCTGAGAGATTCATACTCTGAACATGTGATGCTCTGGCCAGAGACTTCGAGTAATAATCCGACTATAGGCCTTGAGTATACATCTCCTCGCAAGGAGTGGTGAATCCTTTGTAGGCTGTTCAAACATCTTCGGGCACTTCGGCTTATACCCAACCATCCTGGGTCCACACCTCCTTAGAGATGCTTGCTTAAGATGTCAAAGTATAAGTCTCCATGACCAAGATACTTGAATACCGCAAGTCAAAGGAACATCGCACTTAAGCTGCAGTAAGAACTTCATTGACATCTCTATATGTAGATTACCATATGAAGTTTTACAGCCAGTCACTCCAATGAACTAGTTCCCTTAACTAGCATTCATGTTTATCTCCGGACATCCCAATGTCACCAGCCAGTGAGAATCAGCTGATTAGAGAATAACTCATGCTAGTCTCAACAGAATTGATAGTGTCCGTATTTATCAATTCATCGACTAGGGACAATTTCAATACTTCACAATTGCACATGTAGAGATAATCACTACTTGTGAATTCATCACAAATTCTCTCATGCTGTGAATTGTATTACGGACATTCAGTAAATGAGTTTAAGATCTCAATCAAATACACAAACATGTATACTCAAATAGTAAATATTCATTTATTAAAATAAATAATTACATTCATAAGGCGATTGTCTTAGGACACTTCTCTCACAATACTAACAAACTCCCACTTGGCCTAATGCCAATCGCTACGGCATCCAATACCACAGACTCTAATATGACCCTCAAACTTACTTTGAGGCAAGGCCTTAGTTAAAGGATCCGCTAAATTTCTTTCAGTGGAAATTTTCTCAATTTGTATATCATTCCTACTTATAATCTCTCTGATCAGATGATAGCGGCGAAGCACATGTTTGGATCGCTGATGAGACCTTGGTTCCTTTGCTTGTACAATAGCTTCATTGTTGTCGCAGTAAACCGGCAGTGCTTCATCAATGGTTGGAACCACACCAAGTTCTGAGACAAACTTCTTGATCCAGACTGTTTCCTTTGCTGCTTCCGAAGCTGCAATATATTCCGCTTCCGTGGTAGAATCCGCTACGGTGACTTGTTTGGAACTCTTCCAACTTATTGCGCCTCCATTAAAAATAAATACGTATCCGGACTGAGATTTGGAGTCATCCTTATCTATCTGGAAACTGGCATCTGTATACCCACGTATTACCATATCACCTTCTCCATATATTAGGAACACATCCTTAGTTCTTCTTAAGTACTTAAGGATTGTCTTGACAGCCGCCCAATGATCCATTCCTGGATCAGACTGGTATCTACTTGTGACGCTCAGAGCATACGATACATCGGGCCTAGTACCTAACATAGCATACATGATAGATCCTATCGCGGATGCATAAGGAATCTTATTCATGCAAATCCTCTCGTCTTCTGTGCGCGGACACATAGACTTTGAAAGGTTGATCACATGCCTGATGGGAAGGTAACCTTTCTTGGATTCTGACATGCTAAACCTTTTTAGCACTCGGTCTATATATGTAGAGTGCGAAAGACCAAACAACCGTTTTGATCTATCTCTATAGATTCTAATCCCAAGGATATAGGTTGCTTCTCCCAGGTCTTTCATGGAGAAAGTTTTGGACAACCAAATTTTAACCGACTGTAAGACTGATATATCGTTTCCTATAAGTAATATGTCATCGACATATAATACTAGGATTACGACTGCACTCCCACTAACCTTCTTGTACACACAAGGTTCGTCAGGATTTTGTGAGAAACCAAACTCTTTGATCGTCTCATCAAAACGGATGTTCCAGCTCCTGGATGTTTGCTTCAGTCCATATATGGATCATCGAAGCTTGCATATTTTGGTTTTATCAACCGACGTGAAACCTTCAGGTTGTATCATGTATACATCCTCAAGCAGGTTTCCATTAAGGAAAATTATTTTCACATCCATTTGTCATATCTCATAATCATAATGAGCTGCTATGGCCAGGAGCATCCGAATGGATTTAAGCATAGCTACTGGCGAATAGGTTTCGTCATAATCAATTCCTTGTTTCTGACGATATCCTTTTGTCACTAATCTAGCCTTAAAGGTAACAACATTACTTTCCATGTCGATTTTCTTCTTGAAAACCCACTTGCACCCTATGGGCTTAATCCCTTCAGGTGGGTTAACCAAGTCTCATACTTGATTTTCGTACATGGAATTCATTTTCGACTTCATGGCTTCAAGCCATTTGTCCCTTTCTGAACTTTTCAGAACATCATCATAATTGATAGGTTCGTCGTTCGATTCACTTACGAGAAATCCGTATCTCTCTGGAATATTGCGTGTCCTATCAGATCTACGAAGAAGAGGTGTTATTTTAGGTTCAACCGATAGCTCATCATTATGAGTTATTGGTTGTGAGTCTAGACTAGGTGTCTCTGTAATGTCTATTGGAGTTTCTTGAACTTCTTCAAGTTCAATACTACTCCCACTGTTTTCTTGTAAAAGAAATTCTTTTTCCAGAAATACAGCATGCCTTGAAACAAACACCTTTTATTCCAAGGGATGATAGAATTGGTAACCCTTTGTTTCCTTAGGGTATCCAATAAATAGACATT
>JAGFNQ010000918.1:412544-472783 GCA_024364735.1 Boesenbergia rotunda
TCAATAAATAGACATTTATCAGACTTAGCATCAATTTGTCTGATACAGTCCGCTTCACATAAGCAGGACAACCCCATATCTTAAGGTGAGTTAAGTGAGGTTTCTTACTATTCCACGTCTCATATGGAGTAGTAGAGACTACCTTGGTCGGGACTCTGTTTAGCAAGTAAACAGCTGTTTAAGCGCATAGCCCCAAAAGGATTTTGGAAGAGTTGCATGATTCATCATAGATCTAACCATGTCCATCAAGGTTCGTTACGCCTCTCAGATACACCATTATGCTGTGGTGTATACGGCGGAGTCCATTGAGACAATATCCATTGTCCCTAAGATAATCTTGAAACTCTTGACTTAAGTATTCACCACCCCGATCGGATCGAAGTATCTTAATACTTTTGCCAAGCTGTTTCTCTACTTCATTTCTGAACTCTTTGAATTTCTCAAAAGCTTCAGATTTGTGTTTCATCAAGAACACATACCCGAATCGTGAGTGATCATCGATAAAGGTAATGAAGTAGCTATAGTCTCCTTGTGCAAGAGTTGACATTGGTCCACATACATCAGTATGTATTAGACCAAGCAATTCTCCCACTAGATTACCTTTTCCGGAAAAGGATAATTTGGCCATCTTGCCTTTTAAGCATGATTCGCATGTATCAAATGAACTGGGTTCAAATGATTCCAGAATTCCACATCGGTGTAATTTGGTCTTGTGTTTCTTACTTATATGGCCAAGATGACAATGCCACGTATAGGAGTTCATTTGATTATCTATTCGAGCACGTTTGTTGCTAACTTCGATATTGAAAATGTCACCGGATAAATCTAACGTGTAGATACCATTGCACAAAGTTCCGGTCCATAAAGAACACCATTTAAAGTTAAGTAACAACAATTATTACTAAAAGTTAAATGATAACCCTTTTCATTCAAGCATGAAATAGATACAATGTTCTTTATTAACGAAAGAACAAAATAACAATTATCGAATTCTAAGACAAGTCCAGTAGGGAGCTTTAGCAAATATGTTCCGATGGCAACAGCAGCAATCTTTGCTCCATTTCCAACTCGCAAATTCGCTTCTCCCTTGACGAGTCTTCTTCTATTCCTTAGCCCCTGTATGTCATTACATATATGTGAGCTACACCCAGTATCAAGTACCCAGGCGGTTGAGGAAATAGAGTGACATTCAATAACGAAGATACCTGAAGAGGATGGGCATCGATGCCTTCTTCTTCAAGGACTCAAGATAAACCTTGCAGTTTCTTCGCCAGTGACCCTCTTGCCACAGTGATGGCAAGTGCCTTTTGGGGTCTTTTCAGTCTTTTTGGCCTTTTTCTTCTTTCCCTTATTCTGTTCTTTGGCCTTCCTCTTAGAGCCTTTCTTTGAGGAACCAACTAACAGTACCGTCTTCTGATCCTGCTTCACAGAAGGCTCTATAGTCTTCAGCAGGTTGAGCAACTCAGGAATGGTAGTCTCCAGCTTGTTCATCCGATAGTTCATCACAAATTGTGAATAACTTTTGGGCAAACAATGCAGAATTAAGTCAATACTTAGTTCATGATCCATTGCAAATCCGAGTGTGCTTAGTCGCTCAATGTACCCCAACATCTTCAACACAAACTGTGAGACAGAAGTGTCTTCCTGCATCTTAGAGGTGAAGAGGAGTCTGGAGACCTCGAACCTTTCGGATCTCGCCTGCTCGTCAAACAGCTCATGAAGATGGAAGATGATGGTATAAGCATCCATATGCTCATGCTGCTTTTGTAGCTCAGGTACCATAGCGGCTAGCATGATGCAACTCGCAAGTTCAGAATCGGTCACATGTTTCTGATAGGCCACTAACTGGTCTGGAGTTGCATTTTCGGGAGGACGGTTGGGAAGTTGATCTTCAAGGACATAAGCAAGCTTTTCTGCCTTGAGGACTATCCTCAGGTTTCGAAGCCAGTCCATGAAGTTTGGCCCAGTCAGCTTATTGGTGTCCAAAATGGAACGCAAATTCAGAGAAGACATGATCAAGTGATTATCCTAGAAATACAAATTGAGCTTATGTGAGAAGAATGATAAAGAATGCATCAACATACATTAATTAAATCCTATTTATTTTTCGAATTGAATAACCCTTTTTATCAATTCGGGAGATCGTAGGAACATCTCCAAATAGGTTGATATCCAACCATAGATAAGAACAACCATGGCTGTGGCCATCAAGTTATTCTTAGCTATGAAGGTAGGTAATTATACCGATTACATATCACATATATGTAACTATCACTTTATGCTATCAACTAATTGAATGTTTGCATAAATCATTGGGTTGTTAACTCATTAACAAGTATGCAACAATATACATAGCACCCAACTGCACCTCTCTTTACATCGACCTTGGCTGTGGCACAACAAATCGATGCTCCAAGCTTAAGGCTGACCCATTAATCAAGAAATAGTTTTAATATGGTTGGAGCTCATTCAACCGTTTAGTCAGGCTTGGATGTGTCCAACAACCAAAACTAAGGATTGACCTCTGACTCCAACTATATTAATCATAAACTAATTCCATGGTTTGAACATGTTGAGGTTCAAGCCGGGCATGGATGTGTCCATCAACCCAAACGAGAAACAAAACTCCGGTTCTGACCATATTAATGGAAGGTGTTGGCCTTAATATTTTGTAAGGGGTTTTGGGTCTCATCCTTTTCTTTCTAAGCACATTCATGACATATAATTATGTCATGTACTAACGATTTCCTTAATAAAGTATGTATGTGACTTAATTTATCAAGTCTCATTAATTGAATTAGGAACCGGATTTCCTAATTCTAATTTCATACTTTATTTAAGGAATTGTTTTGGGAAACAATTTCCTAAATTGTCATAATCAATTTCGGAAATAATATGTTTAAGACTTTGATTTCTCTAAATCAAATCTTATTAAATTAAGAGACAGATTCCCTTAATTCAACCACATATTATTTTCATGAAAATCTTATTTAAGGAAATAAACTCTATAGGAAACAATTTTCCTAATTAATTTTGGAGACAATAATATGTAAGAAATCAAATAAGGAAATTATCGTTTGAGAATCACCTCAAAAATTTCCAAGATTTGATCACATATTTTATTTATGGACTAATTAATTACAACAAATTATTTTCTTTGGGTGGCTCCCCGAGGCTCAGATACCCAAAGAAAAGAAATTTGTCGTAAATCTAATTTGGCCCGCTCCCCGAGGCGTAGCCAAATTAAACTTGACAATTCTTATTCAAAATAGGAAATTAAATTACAACAACTAACTTTAATTTGGGTGGCTCCCCGAGGCACTCCCCAAAGTAAAGAATTTTGTTAATAATTTAAAACCAATTCGAATTTAATTGTCAATTAATGATCCATAAATTTGTCTAGACTTTCTTGAAAGAAAGTGCCCAAAATTGCGAGCTTTCCATAATAGGTTTTCAGAATAATTGTAAGTTTCTGGTACAAAGAAAACTTACATATTTCCAAAATTGAAAATTTCCAAAATAGGAAATTTCCAAAATTGGAAAGTTTCCAAAAATGGGAAGTTTTCACAATTATCATAAAATTTCAGAAACTAGGATATTTCAAAAGTTTGCGAAATTTCATGAGGATTTCCAAACTTTGAAATTCCTAAATCTAAAATTTATCATAATTGGAAAGTTTCCATAATTGGAAAATTTTCCAAAATTGAGATCATGACAAAGTTTTCCGCAAAACAATTATATGATTATGTCGAACACTAACCGGCTCTGATACCACTGTTGGGACCGGGTGCATGTTGACATGGATGCGGGTTCGTAATTTTAAATTTATTACGTGCAGCGGAAGATTTAGCATAAATAATTTCTCAAATTATTTAACCACACATCTAAGCATGCAACCTTATATTGTGTAGACATGATCATATATTAAAATTTTGCAGAAAGTAAACTAATTTACTTAATACCTCGCGTAACTCGAAGGAAGGGACGAGATCCAACCGTAAGCGTCCCTTGGAAGCTCCGCCTCTATTCGCGTCCACGCCGAGTTTTCTTCGGGATGACTTCGCAAAGCCACGAGTTTCGTGCCGACAAGAACTACTAGATTCTCCAAAGGCACGACAAGAATACCAAGAGAGAGATGGGAAGACTAACCACCAAACGAAGAACGGAATCAAGATTCCGGGAGGAAGGAAGGAGTTGCGCCCGCTTCTTCTTCTTCTTCGGCAGCTGCTTGGTGGATGAAGCTCACGGCAACAAAGGGGTCCTCCTTTTAGGGCCGGCGGCACTAGAGGAGGGAGAGGGAGAGAAGGAGAGAGAGAGAGGGCTTATTTCTAGATCTCTTAGATTAATTTCCAAGCCTTGCCTTGGTTCCTTTATATAGTAGCCTCTCAATCGCCAAGTCTCCTTTTTATGGAATAAATTTTCATAAGAAATTTATCATATAAATTTTTCTAAGAAATTTGAATTATTCCATCATGCCAAATTTTTATCATAATTTAATTTATAATAAAAACAACCATGTCTCTCTTTTTATTATGGAATAAATTTTCACAAGAAATTTATTATATAAATTTTTCTTATCATGGAAAAATCAATTCATAATTGATTTTATTAAATAAAATAAACTATCCAAAGTTTATTTTAATTTCCATGAAAATAATAAACCAAACTTCGATTTATAAAAATTTATATATATTATCCATAATTTTATAAAACAAACCACGCTCGGTTTATTTTATAATTTGAACCAAACAATTTGGTTCTCCCCTTTTAATGTGGCCGGCCAAACAAAGAGGGTGGGGACCCTCTTTGGCCGACCAAACCCAAGCCTATACCATACGAATTAAACTCATTTAATTCGTCCAATAAGTTTTCAAAAGACTTAGCCATTTTATGCTTCCGATACGTCTCTAAAAAATTCAGATTCGACTTATCTCTCTTGATCGGAAAATCCAATTTTCAACTCGTTTTAAATCCCTCGGATTACTCGTAGTGCGTGTGACTAAATAGGCTTTCGATTTATGTTGACCGTCTATAATTAACCAATTATAGAACGATCATGAGTGGCACCTAATAGTACAACATGATCCCCAATTAATCGAAAGATCAACAGTTGACCTCAGAAATAATTCTGAAACCCTTCAGCAGCTATAATAAGTCGTGCCTCATTCCCTTCACCATCTTATACCCACTTGGTTCAGGACACGGTCTATGTGTGTCAGTCCCCACTAGGCTGACTACGTCACACCTAGCCCAAGTAGTGTCTTTCTCGTCCAACGGATTCTAATTACTCTCATGTTTCTGAGAGATTCATACTCTGAACATGTGATGCTCTGGCCAGAGGCTTCGAGTAACAATCCGACGATAGACCTTGGGTATACATCTCCTCGCAAGGAGTGGTGAATCCTTTGTAGGCTGTTCAAATATCTTCGGGCACTTCGACTTATACCCAACCATCCTGGGTCCACACCTCCTTAGAGATGCTTGCTTAAGATGTCAAAGTATAAGTCTCCATGACCAAGATGACTTGAACACCGCAAGTCAAAGGAACATCGCACTTAAGCTGCAGTAAGAACTTCATTGACATATCTATACGTAGATTACCATATGAAGTTTTACAGCCAGTCACTCCAATGAACTAGTTCCCTTAACTAACATTCATGTTTATCTCCGGACATCCCAATGTCACCAGCCAGTGAGAATCAGCTGATTAGAGAATAACTCATGCTAGTCTCAACAGAATTGATAGTGTCCGTATTTATCAATTCATCGACTAGGGACAATTTCAATACTTCACAATTGCACATGTAGAGATAATCACTAGTTGTGAATTCATCACAAATTCTCTCATGCTGTGAATTGTATTGCGGACATTCAGTAAATGAGTTTAAGATCTCAATCAAATACACAAACATGTATACTCAAATAGTGAATATTCATTTATTAAAATAAATGATTACATTCATAAGGCGATTGTCTTAGGACACTTCTCTCACAATACTAACACTACCGGTTGGCTTGCTCCTCGTCCATTTCTTCGGCTCCTGCTCGATCTTCTTGCAGGAACAGGTTGCGAGCAGTTGGGGGATTCCCCTGAGCTCTTCAGTTGCTGGGCCGGCAGCCTGTCGCCCGCGGCCCGATTCGCGCCCGGGAGATGCGTGGCGTCCCCGCCCACAGGGAGCCGAGGCCCGGCCTCTCCCGGCTTGCCGACACTCCTCTGTGTCGTGGGTATGACTCTGGTGAAATGCACAGTAGGGTCTCCAGCGGGTCGGCAGACACCCCTGAGCCACTTGCTGCACGTGTCGTCTCTCCATTCCCGCTCTGTCGATGGGTCCGCGCGGGCTACGAATAGGCCCGCCCGAGGACCTGTTGTTATGGGCGGGGTTGGGTGTCGCCGCGTCGACCGACTCCTTCTTCTGAGCGATCTGCACTTCCTCCATGTTGATGTATTTGATAGTCTCCCCTAATAGGCTGTCGAAGTCCTTCGGCGGCTTTCTAATCAGTGAGCGGAAAAAGTCTCCCTCCTGTAGTCCTTGGGAGAAAGCACTGATCAGGACTTCAGGCGTGGCGGTTGGCACGTCTAGTGTCACTCCATTGAACCTCTTGATGTAGGCCCGGAAAGATTCCTTCGGGCCCTGCTTCAGTGCGAACAAGTTGAGGCTCGTTTTATGATGTCTCCGACTGCTGGCAAAGTGTTGGAGGAAGATCCTCCTAAGCTCCTCAAAATTTGACACCGACCCATTGGGGAGTCGGTTGAACCACCTCTGACTGGTGCTAAGAGGGTTGTTAGGAAGGCTCGGCACTTCACGCCCTCCGGGTATTGGTGTAGCAAAGTCGCACTCTCAAACTTCATCAGGTGCTCCTCGGGGTCAGTGATTCCGGCATACTCGGGTATCGTGAAGAATCGAAATGCCTAGGAACCGGGTCTTCCAAGATCTACAAAGAGAAAGGGCTGCGTACCAGGGTGGCTGGAGATGGGTCGGCTAGGGCCTTTCCCTTGTCTGGACGTGGCCTGTACGTCTGGTTGGACGCTGAAGCCTCGGCCAACATCGAATTGGCCTCGTCGTCCCGACCCCGATAGAGAGCCGCGGGGAAGGGAACAGAACCACCCTCGGGTCGGGCAGGCCTTCCCCGACCTCCTGAGTGTCCAGGTGCTGACGGCTCGAGGAATCTGGGCGTCGGGCTACCGACCTGCGAAGGCCTTTGAGGAGTCTTCTAAGCCCGCGCGGCTAGCAGGAGCTCGTACTCCTCGAGTGTGACGATCACCATTACTCGATTGGGATCTTCCATCATGCACTCCCGATCAGGCTAACAGTCCCTCCTTCTAGCACCAAATTTGATCCTGTCGCGAAGTAAGATGGACTCCCAAGAGTGAGGTGGCTCCCCGAACGCTACGAGCTGTGGATGCCAGCTCTGATCTGCGAGAAAAAGACTTTTAGCGAACCCGTCGGGAAAAGTCTCCGGCAAGGCACTCCAACGGTCAAGTCAGTCCCCGGTGGTGGAAGAGCAGAAAAGCAATGAAACAGAGAGAAAAATACTATTGCGCGTACTTGTGCGACGGGGAACGGAGAGGCTTATATAGTCGAGGGAGCCGACAGCTTCTGCCAAGCCTGCCACTCCCTGCCGTAGGCGAGAGCAGGGCAGCGCGTGGCTAGCATTGGCAGGGTGAGGCGTTGCATGCCCAAATAAGGCAAGGGCACTGTCGGCTCACCAACTGCGTCTCCAGGCGCCGCTCGGCCTGACGTGAATGCAGGTGGTCGTGGTACGGGGTGGCAGGGGGATCACGGTGTCAGCGAGATATCCACGTTTTGGGCCTGAAATGTGTCAGCTTCGCGCTGACCCCGTACCACCTTCTGCTAGTGTGCTGTCAGAGAGTGGGTATGCCTGAAGGAAGGGCGGATCCTGAGGTAGGTTCCCGACCAAATGACCCGAGTGATATCGGACTCCGCAACAATCAATCTGTTTGCTCCCGAATCGTATGATTGAGTGGCCGAGCTAGAGGACGCTCGAGTCGAGGGGCACTCGAGATTGGTTCGCCCGACCCAACCCAGGGTAGGGCGCCCCGGGGGGGGGGGGGGGGGGGGGTTCGTGGGTTCCCCGGGTCGGAAACACCTCGTGTCGGGACTTCTTCAACTCTTCCCTTGAGCCTCCGTTAACATCGTGTGCCTTCGAGTTAGGGTCGGCTCCTCGATGTCTTTGAGCAGGTTGGGTCGGGCCAGATTCTACCGGCTCGATAGCTTACGTGGGCCCCCTGATTCACTGAGCCTCCGGAGACCCCTATCTCTTTCTTGCCTTGACGTGGCGTCAGGCTAGCCGGCCAAACTATTCGTAAGCTAGGTCGGGATCACAAAGTAATATAGAGTAAAATGATAAATTTTATAAGTTTAAGTATAAGTTATATATAGGGTGTCACGCCATCCTATTCGCGCCTCTATGTGTGACTAAAGACTACTTGTGTGATATCTTGAAGTTAGTAAGAAGCTAAAGCATACAGTGTTTGGAAATAGAAGTCAAAAGCTGATACAAGGTAAAGTTTGAGTGTTTGGTGAATAATCACTTTTAAGCTTAATTTTTAATTAAATGACAATAATATCCTTAAACTATCAAAATTAATTTTTTTCAATTATTTAAATATAATTTGATACATGATCTATACTATTTTATATATTTAATATTATATTTTAAATATTATATCAAAATTATTTTTTTAATAATATATTTATATTAAAAAAATATAAAGTTAATAAAAATATAAAAAATAATAAAATAATAAAATTATATAAATTTATACAAATATGTATAAAATTTTTAAAAATATAAATTATATAAAAATATAAGATTTTATTTAAAAATAAGATGGTAATTATGTAAAGTAATAAATTTATTAAGGGTATAAATGTCAACTTTTAATTCTACACCATAAGCAAAAAAGCAGAAGCAGAAAAAAGCATCAAATTGTTGCTTCTAGCTTTTGAGTAAAAGTTGCAGAAGTTAAAGCAGAATCTGACATTCCCAAATACTCAAAAGCACTTTTGCATGGCTAGAAGCTAAAAAGCAGCTAACAGAAGCTCTCCCAAACACTCCCTAAGACAACTTGCCCACATGGCATCATTGAGCGGACGCTGCCACATGGATAGCATGTCTCAGTCATGCAGGCTAGCACGGATACAGGGGTGTGCAACAAAACACTCCTAAATGTTAAAGATCTTAGCCACGCAACTCATGGACACCTAAATTTCTTTTGTATTTAATACTATAACACCCCTAAATTCTAAAAGCAAAACCATAAATGACATACCCGGACGCTAAAAACGAAACAAAAAAAATGCCGAATGTAGTGTTGCGGACGGTTCCAGCAATTGGTCGATAGCATAAGATTATATATATATATATACACACACACACTGCATAGTGTGAAGTTTTTTCTTTTCTTTTGTATTTTTTTTAAACTTACGGATATCTCATTTAGAATTTTACCTTTAAAATTTAGAAGTTAGATTATAAAATTAAGCTTAAAAAATTAACTAAAAAAATATTTAGATGTTCATGAAGTGTGCAAGGTAAAGTGTGATATATTAAAACTCTTTCTATCTCTCTCTATATATATATATATATAGGATAGTGTTAAATGATTAGAATCTAACCAGTTAGATTTTTTTTAACATTTTAAGATTTTTTTTTTAAATTTTTTAAAATCATTATTAAATATGTTTAAATCTAATTATATCATTGTCTATTTGTTTTCATATTAAATAAATTTTTTTCCTATTTATTTCATATTAAATTTTATCTTTGCCTATTTATTTTCATATTAAATTAATTTTTTAATTTATAAAAATCTATTATGAATTATTTTAAAATTTTTAGGATCATTAAGGTGTCTAAACTCAATTATATTTTAATTTTTTATTCTCATATTAATTATTTATTTTTTTTATTATTAATTAATTTTATTTATAAAATTTATTCTAGCAGACCGATTTTGATTATATATATATTTTATATATATATATATATATATATATAACCCTGCATATTTTTACATGAACGACTGTGGACGACATCCGACGCAAGCGATCTAACACGGTCAAAACCTAATTTTTTATTTCTTTATCTCATCTGCATGCAACAACTATCTTCTCTCTCCTTTAGTGACAAAATGTAATAACACCCAACCACCCCTTATCAGATTATGTGAAGGGAGATAAATCACGAATGACTAGTAGCCCAATCCGTGACCAATGCATGGGGAAGATAGGAGCTCTTCTCTGTCATTTTTTTATGAAAAAAATGATTAACAAGGTAAAGTCAAACCTGAGGCGACCGGCCAGGCCCTATGAAAGTTTTTCACCGGCCACAACGGTAAATCGGAAAAGTGCACATGGATACTCATCCTAATTGCATCCTTAAGTCCGCTACCCTTAAAAGAAAAAACTAAATCCATCAAAAAAAGCTTAGATCTTCTCTCTGTTTTCCTCTCCTTTGATTGCATGCAAGGTAATTCTAGTTTGTAACCAACACCACCAAACCAACACTTTCTATCTTGGTGCTGGTTTAAGCTGATATTTACAGATCAGTTCCACGTTGGAGCTGGTTTTTAAAAACTAGTACCAACATTGGAGCTGGTCTTTAAATATCAGCTCCAACATGCTAGTCTTTAAAAACCAGCACTAGCATGTTAGAGTTATTCTTTAAAGATCAGCTCTAAATTGGTGTTGATTTTTAAATATCAGTATCAACTTTGGAGCAACATGCTAGTCTTTAAAGATCAACACCAGCATATTGGAGTTGTTCTTTAAAGACCAACATTAGAACATTAGAATCGATCTTTAAAGACCAACACCACTTAATGCTAATTTCTAGAAACCAACACTACCTTGCATGTAATCAAAGAAGAGAGAAGAGAATTATTATATGCAAATGAGAGAAGAAAATAAAAAATTAAATTTTGGCTGTGTGCCCACGTCGAATGTCGCATAGTCACTCACGTAAAGGTGTAGAGTATCATCTTTCTCTCTCTCTATATATATATATATATAATTTTAATAAAACTAATACATAGATTTCTAACAATTTTATTATATAATCATGTCACAACTACTAGATTCATCTACTAATTAATTTTGGATAAAATTATTATATGGTCATTCTAGTAAGCAACTAAGGCTAAACTAACATTCATTAATTGTAAGTGATCCTTTTGGAAGTGTGAGGCAAACAACCAGAGCTAAAGCTGCCATGTTAATATTTGTATTAGTTATTATAAAAATCTTAGTTACAATAACGCAGTAAATTTTTCGACAAGATGTAATTAAATGTCAGGGACCTAGAGGTTTCTGAGGGAGAGAATTCAAAGTGTACTGGAAGCAGGCAGAATGTAGTAAATGCAGGAGGCAAAAATGAGAGCTTCATAATTGAATATGATGTCCAGTAAAATGAATTATTGCACAGTGATACTGGAATCAGAGGGCAAATGTGCATAAATGCTGAATTTATTATCCCTAAACAGAAATAAAAGAAAGCAGATGAATAATGGAGATCATGATGTTCATGAAGTGTACCTGCAAGGGGAGTAGGGATATGAGAGATGTGTGACATTGGCGTGCAATGCCTTTTGCACATCTTCTCTGTTGAAATACTTCTCCACGTAGTCTTCTGTGCATGGATCGTACCCTCTCGGCATCTTCTTCATCTCATGCCATCTCTCCTGAATCAAAACCAATCAAAATGAAAAAGGAAAAAACAACACTGCTGCATCGATTATGTACGAAATGAGTTACATGTTGGGAGAAGTAGTGGGGGGCAGTGACAAGTTTGCTAGTGGAGGAAGAAGATTTGGAGAACGAGGAGAGACAGACGGGAGAGTAGATGCTGTAGATATCAATGTCATTGTAGGCCTGAAGGAAGGCCTTCACAGCTGGTAAGCAGGCTTTGCTAGGGTGACCCCCCTCGTCTTCCTCCTTGAAGGAGTTGCATTCTTTACGGACGGTGGAGTAAAGCTCATCAGAGATTATGGCATGGCTCCAAGCATACTCCACCATCCCTAGTTGGTCAGTAGCATCGTTAAGCACTGCATTCCCAATCTGCATAATGAGCATAGCCAACTTTTTGTCAAAAGAAACGGTAATTTCTAAAGTTCAAGCTACTGATGGATTGATAATCAGATTTTAAATGCATTAATCCCACTCCATATTGATATAATTACTGAGAGAAAAACAGGTCAACGAAGGTAGCAAGAAAGAAATGAAGTAGATAACTTTCTACTTTTTTCCCCTTTACCATTATGACTTTTTGTCCAAATTGATGAAGCAAGCAAGAGAAGGAAATTGCCTAGTCATGTTTTCTCCTACATGGTTCTTTTTTGTTGCAAAAGAAAAGCTCATAAAGTTTGGAGACAAAGCAAAACTGTCAACCAGAATTCTTTATTTCTTTCACCTTGTTCGTTGTGGATTTAAAGAAGGGCAATTAAAGTCGGTGCTTTGATAAACATCAGCCGGATTTCTTTCATGCTATTTATTCAGTGGGGTAGCCTCTAATTAATTATTCCGAAGCCAATGCTAAAGCATGGAGTAAATGCCAACCTTTGCTTACCATGAAACCTCTCAGATTAATGTATGAATCCTTGCCAGCTTTCTTGTTTCCGTCGTAGATGAGCTCTGCGAGCTGGGGAACATAATGACCTAATTGAACCTAGCTTAGAGTTGACCAGTGTTTTAAACCGACGAAAAACAAAACACATACAAATTCAATAGGAGAATTGCTATACCTGCATAGCTTTCTCCGGCAATGAAAAAATCATGGTCCTTGAAGTCAGGGAACCTCTTGAACCAGTTCAAGAGAAAGATACGGGAGTCATGTGCAGTAGTTTGATCACCAAGCTCCTCCAAGTCCTTCGATCTATTGGTGTAAGAGAATCCTACTCCCACAGGAGTTTCAAGGAACAGAAGATTTGCAACTATAACAAGTACATATATGTATTTAGACACTTAAGAAAACAAATGAATTAATAAAGGATTATGACCATTAGTGATTAATTAGTTTCAGAAACAAGATTTGAAGCGCTTACTCCTATTCCATGAATAGGGATTGAGAGTTAGGTTGGGAGCATTGCTTCTAACCAAGAACGGGCCCAGCTCCTGTGCAGCTCCATATGCAATAGATGAGCATCCTGGCCCTGCAACATACAATAAGGCAGCAAGAAAAAAAAAAGAGAAATTATCAATCTTTTCTTTCAAAGGCAAGACACAGTTTCCCATTTTGTTTTCTGACAAATAAATAACTTTGACCGAGATAAGATTCAATCAAAAGCAGGCAAGCACCTCAGAAAACAATGCAAAAAAAGCCTGCACATGTGACCCAAAAATTGATCTACAACCAATGCAATAAAGAAACATGTGAAAGTGATTAGCTAGAATGGTTCTCTATTCAAAACGAGAAGCTGGGTTCGGCAGATTCTACTGAGCTCATTTAAATGACATGTAAAGCCAAAGGCACCAAATGGTTTCGCATGCATACATGCACATTTATTACTCTCCTCAGAGAAAAACATTAATACTGGCGGTACAGTGGTCCGTCGTTAGGGAAGCAGAGGTAAGAGTCATCATTTGGCCATCATTGAAAGATACATCCCCTACCAATCTGCTCTAGAATTTCTTGTTCTGTAAAGATAGATTGGATGACAACTAAGAATCTTGCACTCTGCCTGTCTAATAGCAAGCACATGGATAGTAGCTGCCAGAATATAAAAAGAACAGCCAGAGGGAAGGTACTGGCACTCTTCCAGGCTTCAGATGTTTGCCTACCTAGGAGGTAAGTTACAACATCCTGCAAATCCAATGTGTGCATTCATAATTTTGCTGTATGATTTCCTTATATTTGAACCATAGTCAAGTTGACATCTTTGACAGAAAAAAAAAGTCACATTGATGTTGGAGACTAAGATCTCAGACTCATCAAAAAGTATTAAATCTAATAAATATTCAAGACCAAAGCTTTGCATGGTATCTAACATTCTGTCACTTGGATAAAGTCAATCCTTTCCTTTCTTGTAAAAAAAAACCATTACGTTCCCTTTTTGAAAATACAATAAAAAAAAGAACTGGTTTGAGACATGATGACACTGTAACCATCATCATTGTAATATTCTTTTAACACCAGAAGGGGAAGCCTCAACTAACAGCATTGTGCATATCTTTAGCAGAAGGGATCACTTTCTTTGGGGGGAAAGTAACTGGCATTTGCCAAAGAGTTACAGAAGTCCTGGAGCAATGAGTAGCAGAAGTTTTGAGGGCTGTATGTATGCTTTAACAACTACTCTATTTTCACGACTATAAACGGGAGAAGGAGAAAATAAACAATAATAAAGGTTGATAGCATGCCATGTCTAAAGAACCTATTAAAGCAACATCGGCAATTCGTTAGTCACGGGTTTGCAGCTTTTTCGACGAAAGGGATATATTCTGTTGCTGCAACGAGAATCGCAATGCCAGTACTACGAGTCCTAAGTAATATTCTTTGCATCATTGACTAATGGCAAGAGAAGAAGGAAAAAAAAAAAGGAGGAAACCCGATCTGTTGTTTTTGGGGTGATGAAGGATCGAACTGACCGCCATTGAGCCAGAGGAGGAGGGGCTTCGCCTGGGGCTTCTGCTTCGCCTCGAAAAACCAGTAGAAGAGCGCCTTGTGATCACTCACCCTCACATGGCCGGCGTAGTGCGTGAAGTCCACCGGCGGCTGGCCGGGGAGCGCCGCCACTCTATCGGCTTCCCGCTCCGATCCGGCGGCGGCGGCGACGGCGGCGATTAGCGCGAGATGGAGGAAGGCGGCGAGTAGATGGAGGAGCGGCATTGCGAAAGGTCTGTCGGTTGGCGTGTGAGAATGCTGTGCGCGCTGGGGCCTTATAAAGGCAAAGGCAAAGGCAAAAGGGAAAGGGCAGAGAGAGAAGTGGGGGGAGCAAGAATGTGGCTACTGATTAGGACTGGGTGGTTTGCTGTTTACTAGAGGGGGGCGGGCTCGTGGGTGTTTGCTAGTGAGTGTTTGTTAGCTAGCTCGGATGGGGATTGGGACGCAGGAATCAAGGACAATTCAATGAAGGGAGGGAAGGGGACCATTCATTGATGGTGGGGTCAAGCACATACACCGAGCCTGATTCGAATCATTGGGCTAGTCTGGCCTAGACAAGACTGGTTTCGCATAGTGAAAGTTTAGTTAGCAATTTTTTTTACCCTTCTTTTTTTTTAAAATATAACTTGAATTTTATAGAATTTGATCAATAATTCTTATATTTTTAGTTATTATTAGAAGACATCAATTTTATTATTGGAATATTCAAAAGATCAATTTTTTTATTTATTATTAGAAGACCACCATATTTACTTTTTCATATTTTATTTTTTAAATTATTTTTATTTTTAATATTACTATAACAACTAAAACATCATAATTACTTTCCAATTATAAATTTCATAATTATTATATAGTTATCTTATCTATGATTACAAAATCTTAACTATTATAACTACACTGGTATAGCAACTATGATCCCTAGTTAGTACAACATAATACTAACTAGTATTCATGGTAAGTAAATTGTCTATGTTATAACAACTATGATTTGTAAATACTATAATATAATATGGCTCCTAGGGTATAGCATAGGCGGTGGACGTATGACATTTCTGATGTAATGTCAGGTGTCGATTTTTAAGCGATAATAACATGTATTTTCGATCACATAATGTATTTGTTATCTATGTATTTACATAATCCTTTTTTCATATTCGTGAAGTCAACTTTAGAGGTCGTTAAGATGGTGAATCTATTTTTTTTTATAACATGATATGAATTTGTGTTAATATAATATTGAGGAGAATTGATGAGAAATCATTATTTGTATTACAAGAATTATGCACAGTAGTTGTTATAATAAAATGTTGATTAGAATTAAAGTACTATTATAATATAATATTAACTATTATTCATCGGAGATGAAATATTGATATTATAGCAGTTATGAATTTAGTTTATTAGGGTCGATCAAGAATACAATATTTTTTTATCATAATTAAAATTAAAATGTTCATATTGTAGCATGATGTTGCTGTTATAATAACATAAAAAATAAAAGATAATTTCATAAATAAAAATATATTGATATGAGGTAAAGTACTCTTTTAGAGTAAATAAAAAATAGTATCCTTTCACTATTCCAATAGAAAAGGATTTTCTTAATCTTTTTTAAAATATTCCTAATCCAAGCTTGATTGAGATTTCGTATCGACCACGGTATCGAGTTTTGTTATTGAGTCAAATTTTTATCGTGAACGTTTCTCGATTTATTCTGATTAATGAAAAATTTCTATCGAATTGAACCGATCCTTTCATATTCATTTGCTATTTGATCCCACATTTTTATTATTAAGTCAAATTTGAGTAAAGCTGAATCAAGATTAAGTCTCAATTGGTCAATTTGTTTTTCGATTGGTGCTTAGTGCGGTCCAATCCTGCTGTCAAGTTAGGCTTATCGGATCTTTCAATTAGTTCAGCTGGAGTCATCGTCGTCTGGCCCTGAGCACAATCGGGTTCTCATTGGTTCTATCCGAGTCGTCCGACCGATTTTCAATTAGTCTGGTCTGAGTTGTCGTTCGAGCACAGGCGGTTATGTGCCCACCTCTCCGCTCCTCTCTCTCTCTCTCTCTCTCTCTCTCTCTCTCTCTATTTTTAAAACCTACCGCCTTGCCTCACTCTGATCTCGATCCCGTTCCCCCTCTCTCTGCTCTCTTTTCAAGCCGAGAAATCGGGCATTGCGGTTAGGGTTATTGCTCATCGCAGTTGCCTTCGCCATGTTGTTCGATACCTTGTCGGCATCCCCATCCTCGCCCCTGTCCGGAGGCGGAGGTGTAGCGACCCGCCTTCTCTACCTTAGACGGTCCGCTACTTTATCTACTTCTTGACTCTAATGCACGACTAAGAATGCGGAACTTCTTTTTTTTCTTTTAAATTCATCTAGGGATGATATTCTAACTCTAATAGTCATGCATGATACAATGGCATACTTCCTTTCTCTAGAACTTCACTGCAATGGTACCAGTCGACTGCCATCTAACCAGTCGACTGGGATCGGCCACAGAAAGTTTCTGGGAGCGGCACCAGTCGACTGGCCTCTTGGCAGTCGACTGATGCATCGAACAGAAGCTACTGTTCGATAGGGCAGTCGACTGATACTGAATCAGTCGACTGGCACGCCTGAAAAACCTGAAATTCAGATTCGAATCCATGTTTCAAAAGTCCACCAAACTTATGGTTCCAAGCCATACAATGACACAACACCATTTCTATACTCTATACTAATTTCCCAAACATTTTAGCCAATCAAAACAACTTCATAAACTCGAAATTAGAACTTTTGCGGAAGTAATTAAGTTATGAAAATCTATATGAACTTTTAACTAAAGTTTTGTACCAAACTTAACTCCTATGCATTCATAATACCAAAACACATGTTCTACACCTCACTAAAGCATTTTGGGATGTAATGCAACTTTTCTAAGCATATTTATAACAATAATAACTTGATTCAAAGGGAAACTTTCAATATCTTGGCATATGCATCAAATAGCTCCATCAAGTATCAATATTCAAAACTACTCACACTCATACTCATCCAATGCCATCATAAAGATATGTATGCTAATTAAAATGACATGGAATCTTTACTCATAGTTTTAAGACATGCAAAATATCAAAAACGTAATTACTTGGATAAATGCTATATGATCTAACTTAAACTAAGACTTTATAATAAATACACTTTGAGTCTTTTATTCATCTTGTCCCAAGGACCTCTCTAAGGTCAGCCACCACACACACGTCACTCAGCACCGCCTTGTCGCCTTCCTTCAGAATTGCTTGCCTTTACCTTTACCTGCAGCAAGAGGAAATGCAACTAATAAGTAAAAAGCTTAGTAAGTACTATCTAGCTCACAAAATCTCGAAAATGTGCAAACATGCTTTTTAAATAATGTGAAATCACATGAGATATTCTTATGCTTAAAAGAAATACTAAAACAACATGTATAACTCAAGACATGCATACTCAAGCATTAATAAGTCTAAACTTGCTTGTTCTTGGCTTAATTTGAAACTTTAGCAATTCTTTAACTTTAAATCTTTCTTTAACTTTTAGAAAACTTCTTTAACTTTAGAAAACTTTGCTAAAGCATATACTTGAAAATAATAACTCACTTGGATCCAATTAAGACGTAAGTACCATCTTATGCGCGTTCCCTAAAAGGTTGGGGTAGCGAGCCACCAATCCTAATAGAGCAGACCTTAGTCTACCAGGGCCAAGACCTTGGAATTGGACACCTGGATTTCTTTAACGACGCCCTTGGACGCCGGGTACTGGCCTTAGAAAATAAAATAGTTTTTCTTTCTTTTCTTTCTTATCTTTAAATGCCTTGACATTTTAACGAGCCCCTTGTGTGTCCAAATCCCTAAGTCTTGATTTTTGGGGATTTCTTAAGGCCTTGGCCTTTTCTTTTCTTATCTTTATCTTCTCTTTTCTTTTCTCATAACTTTTCTTAGCCCCTAACCTCATATAGGGTACTTAATCAAACTTATACAAGCATGGATTAAACTAGAGTTACATGCAAAATCATAAACTAAGGAAAATTGCACTTTTAACTTTCTAACGGGAAAAACTTGCGGAAAAACCGCCTCTTACTGCAGGTGAGCAGTACTTACTTCGATATCTTGGACTTACGACCGAAATTGGCGTTGGGTGTTCCGGAGAAACTCGGAGTCTCGGAGATTTCTTCGCACCTACGCGTTCTCCTCGTCGAGACGAATGCAACGCTCCGCTCCCCTTGATCCCTCCTTGGCCGGCGCCCCTTGGAAGAGGAGAGAAAGGGCTTGGTGTTGGCGTGCGTGCGTGAGAGGGGGAGAATTCCCGTGCGTCGCGCGGCTAGGGTGAGGAAGAGAAAAAACCAAAAATCCAATTTCCTCTCTTAACTTATCTATTTATACTATCTTTATGAAAAAGAAACGTAACTACTCTATAAATATATTTCTCTCCACCTTTTGTTGTGCTTGATACCCTAGCCCAGCCGGTCACGCGCGTGCCCTTAAGGGCTAGCTCTTCCGGAGGTCGCGAGTTCGAACCCCCTGCTGCCCTTTAAAAGTTTTTCCTTTTTTAAAAATACTAAACGGACTCAGAAAAATCCACAAAAATATTCTAAAAATTTCTAAAAATCTAAAGAATATTTCTAAAGTATTTTTAACTAATTTCAAGGACTTTAAAGACTTGAGATGGAAATTTTGGGGCGTTACAGGAGGGGTTAGTCGAAGGGAAGCGGCAGCCGCGTCGGAGGCGGAAGATTTCACTTCCTTCAGGCCGAATGGAAGCGGTGGAAGCGACGGTGGATTAATGACATTAACTGTCACACCCCCAGAGGTACATACTTACTCGAAAATCGGACAACATCTCCCCTGTACGGCAGACAAGTTAGGACATATAATACATAATCTCTCACATATAAAAGATGACTCAGCCATCATAACAGGAAATAAAGACACAACTACGCAGTTTTATATCAATATGAATAATAAAGATAAAATAACTTAAACACTAGAAATCGTTATTGTCTTTTAGCAGAAATAGAGCTAACGAAAATCCGAAATACTCATGAACTCCAACATGAGTCCAAACAAGCATAACAACTCAATAAGAGATAAATATGGAAAACCTCTAAGACGATACCAAACAAGGAAAATAAATACTAGACTAAGAAGCAAATACGAAATAAATACGTACACTAAACCAAATCTCTACTACGACAATATCGGACTAACAAAATATATCCAGTTTAGGAAATAAAAATGCGGAACTTACAAAGTGTAGAAAAATAAAGCAACTGCGAAAAATAAACCAAACTCAACTCCAAAATGAAATGACACGGTGGGATTGGCAACTGGATCCTCTCCTGGCTCCAAGTAATGTATCTACCTGCTACTTGAAACAAAAATAGGAAGCAGGGGTGGTGAGTCCGGGTGGACTCTGCGGGTATATGAGTAGATAATTGCATGACATCATAAAGATATAAGAACAATAGATACAACAGTGTACAGCCTCTAGAAAAATAGAGGAACAACCAAATATGTATAAAACAATGTGAAACCTACGAGATAGCATAGTATCAAAACAGAACATGCATGTCAACCAAATGCAGCAACCATAGCTCATATAAATGCAACAAACATAAGAAAATGCATAAATACAATAGATGCATATGATGCAATGATATGTGTCACTCCTAACATCAGTCAAGCCATCAACACATCACATATGTGTAGCCGAGTGGGGTAGGGTTGTGACAACTATACACACTCCAACGAATACCACTGATATATGTGGTTGAGTGGACAGGATGTTGAGGACCCAACTACACTAACACCCCAATATATAGGGGGAGCTATCAACAACTCTGATATCCCTCGAAAATAACGGTGAATGTGTCAACTGTTTGCCTACAACTCCAACATCCACTGTACATGAGTGGTCGAGTGTGGCGTAACAGGACGGTTGCTTTCACTCTAGCAACTACCACAACAAGTGGTTGAGTGGTAAAACAACTAAATGACTGACGACGGCTTAACCACATGGAAGCCCAACAGTCGTTAGTATGCAACGGTGTAAGTATAGTGCATGATACCAATAAGCACAAACAACCGAATAACAACGAACAACCAAATAACAACAATGCAACTACAAAAATAACAAACCAGAAACCAACCAGAAACCAATGAAAAAGCAACTAAACTACTAGGTAGGGTGCCTCTAATGCCAACAAACTCGCGTACGAGCGATACTTTACAGAATAGAAAGTCAACTAGAGACTGTACGGATATGAATTTTTTATTAAACTCGAAAGTCAAACAAGAAAGGTATCAACAGACGATGTAAAACAATCAACAGCAAAGAACAAGGTCAAGCAGACCTATTCAGATATAACAAACCATGCATTAAAGATAAAAGAACTACTAGAGTACAAAGGAGAAGTACCCGCCTTTTATTATAGAAGTCCGTAAGCGGAAAGAACCTCCCACGATCGACGATGTGAGTCCAAAGTCAAGGTTCTGTATTAAGGACATAGTTTAGCTATTTATACAAGTAATTAAAATAGCTAACTAATTATAACAAACAATTAGATCAATTTCAAATTCGACTTAACCTTAACCATTAAGCTAATCCTTAAATAAAATAGGATTTGCTTTAATTATCCTTTTACCAAACAGATCAAAGTCCAACCCAAAGGAGGTCACTCACGGTAAGCTCCCTTTCACCGAAACTAAAAACTCAACTATGATCTAATCCAATTTAGCACAGGTTCGAATCTAGCCACACCATGACAACTCAAATTGCTAACCCATGCCAATTGGAGCCACCCCATATTGCTGCATAGCACCTTAACAACAACTAAATCTAAAACAAACACTTCGAATTCCACTCTCAAAGATTACGATCCAACTCTCCACACCTTTAATTAAAGTCTGTCACTTGTCTAATTCTTACACTTGTGCACATATAAACAACGCTCACAAATAAATACCACAGTCCACAGCATAACGTCTAGACAAAAGAAATAGACAATTGAGAAACTTACTAAACTACTAAAAAGAATCAATGAGTAGAAACCACCTGTTTCACCAATATAATGTGTTCAGACACAGAATTGTTACTAGAACAATCCTTACCTCGAGCGACTGCCGGTAGAAAAACTCAGCCCCAAGTATGTGACACCTTAAGAAATCCGAATCCAACTTCTCGGTGGTCGATGCATGTAACAGGGACGTGCGGGGTGAAGGTTGCAGAGGAGGATCACGTGGAGTGGTCGGCTCCGGCGACTAGGCAGCGGTCGACCTTGTCTGGAGGAGAGAATTGCGAATAAGGAGACACGACGCTCGGTGCCCCCTTCGTGTGCGCCGAAGCAGACGAAGAAGAAGAATAATAGGGAGGAGAAGAAGAAAGGAAGTCTCGGCAGCGGGCGGCGCGGTGGCGGCGGTCGGCGTCGCTGGTTGCGGCGTCGGATAGAGACGAAGGGGAGAAGAGGGAACTAATTCGGGAGGAAGTTTTTAGGGCATTTTAATGTTTTTGGCTTTTTGCAAAAAGACCTTTCAAATTTGGTTAATCCCAACAAGACCCTTATGTTTCAAATTTTTCCGTTTAACCCCTAACTTTTTCGGTATTCAACATTAACTCTCCACATCTTGATATGACAAGTAAATATCAATACTTCCTTATTCGTTGCTTTCATTTAATTTTTAGCTTTGAATATGTTGCTTCTCTCTAATGAATGTACCTTTGCCCCTAGTCGCTATCCAAACATCCACTATTTGATCCCTAGCTATGACATATTTTACAAGAATTTTTCCTTCAAATGGGGCACGAACCTTGGGACGCTAAAGGGGTGTTTGGTTTGCTCCATTTTTTATTTTCATTTTTCAAAAAATCGTAGGAGGCGTTTGATTTGCGTTTTCCAGTTTATTTTTCATTTTCATTTTCTGTAAAAATTCCGGTTTTCTGAAAAACATGTTTGGTTTGCATTTTTCAGCTTTGTTTTTTAGAAAAAAACATAGCGTTTTCTGGAAAACTAGTAAATGAAATAAAGTCATTTTTCAGAAAACAAGAAAATGCGATTTTTTGGAAAATGAAAATGGAAAATGGGACAAACCAAACGCCCCCGTATTTTCTCATTTTCTAGAAAATGACTTTCTTTCATTCTCTAGTTTCCAGAAAATGCTATATCTTTTTCTGAAAAATAAGACTGGAAAATGTAAACCAAACACGTTTTTCAGAAAACCACATTTTCTACCGAAAATGAACATGGAAAACAAGTCTATCAAACGCCCCTAATTTTCTAGACTTCCATCGCGAACGCTTTTCGATTTATTTTGACGACCGATAGAAAACTTCTATGGGACTGGACCGGTCACCTCAAATTCATCTCCCACGTGTTCCAACATTTTTCTCTCTAATGAATGTACCTTTGCTCGTTTAAGCTTACTTTTGCATGATAATCCAATGAATAAACTTGAAATGATAAAATAACATATTAGTGTTGCTATCATACTTCATACAGTGTGTGACATCCCTCACACATGCACATATAGAAAAGCATTGTGCAAAGAGCTGTGTCTTTGTAGTGTGGCAAGAAATGCACGGAGATTTTTTGGTTTTCCCTGCTTGCGGCATTGGTGACTCGCGTTGTTAAAATGAATTTCACCTCCTACTTCATCGCCTCTGCTTGCATCCCAGCATGACCGCCAGAGCTGAAGAGCTGCAAGGCGAGCAATGTCCAGCTGAGAATGCCATGGCAGCCTAGCGGACCAAATCTTCTCATGGTCCATTGAGCAAGTGCTCAACCCTGATTTCTTCCGGCACAAGGTAAAAATAGAGTCTTTGTCTACTTGCACTCGTTAACAATCAAGTACTTCAAGCCCCTTCATGTTTAGGCGGAGAGGATTCCCACGGCCTACAACACTGTCAAGAACTATTTGAGCTTGTTCACTTTTCCGTTGCCGGAAGAACTACACACAGAAATGTGCTCTAACCTGCAAGCCATTTCCTGTGCTCCTTTTGCCAAAATAGAGCAACACCACTGCAAGAATCACAAGGAGCATGTATATCTGATGGATTTGAACGCCCGGCTGATCGAGTCAAAGCTCATGGTAGGGAAGCGAATGCACACAAAGATGATGTCAAAATGCCTGTCTGGAATTTATCAGATAGGGGAAGATGTAAAGTTGCTAGACTACGCAAAGATGTTATTGGACCTCAGAGTTCCTCTGATGGAGGCAGAAGTGTTAGTGCCTATAGGCCACACGTGGGTGGCATTCTTATCTTGTCACATAATAGGCCATCAGACGGTTATGTTCCGATGATGGGTCAGGAATCATATTGACTTCTTGAGGTAGTTGAGAAAGAATCTCTAGGACTTCCACAGGGAAGTTTTGCAGTGAGAGCATCAAGAGATATTGATGTTTCAAGAGGCGGATATGAGTGCAAAGAAAAAAGTGGCTTTGTTGGGGGTTTATCTATTGAGCATGACAACATACTCTAGAATCTGGATGGCAATGAGTTTTGAGCTTGCACAGAATAGAAGTTTAGGTCTATTTACAAGGTGGTAGATTTTGACCTAGAGGTATGCAAATGGTAGATTCATCTTTGTAAATATTTGCTGTTTTTGTTTTCATTTTCTTTGTGGCAAATTGTCTTTTTATTAGGATGACATGGGTGACATTTCGTTTGCATCCGATTCCAACATCAGTAGCATTCAAAACATTGAGATTGGATTGAATTTAACCAAGTTGCCACTCAATGAGTCTCAGACCAATGCAATACTGAGTTGTATATCGGCGAGAGAGACACACAATGGTACGTCCATTAGCCTTATTTGGGGACCTCCTGGTACTGGAAAGACGAAAACAATCAGTGGTTTAGTGTGGCTATTAGATCAATTGACATGCAGAATACTTATTTGTGCACCTAGCAACAATGCTGTAAAACAAGTTGCATCACGCTCGTTGAAACTACCGAAAGAATCCTCTGGGATCAGTCCACGTCAGTTGGGGGATGTCGATTTGTTTGGCAATGAAGAAAGGTTGAAAATTGGTGATGATCTGAGAGATGTGTTTCTCGAGCACCGAGCAGATAGCTTAAAATGGTGCTTTGGAATTGGATTACAAACTGACAGGAAGAATCGACTTACTTCTTTACTAGAGTTATTTGAACATGGTGCAGTTTTGTACAAATCATTTTTGCATAAAGAGAAGATTAAGGATGACAAGAAGGACTACTATGTTGAGAATCCATCAAGTCAGAGCGAGGAGACTTTTCTATTGTTTGTTAGGTAAAAATTTGTATCTCTTTTAAAGGAATACAGGGAGTGTTTCAATACTTTGTATGTTCACATGCTGGCAGTTGCTTTGTCGGAAGTTTGCTGTAAACACATTAAGGACCTTCTTGGTTCCCTCGAATGCTTTAACACTTTTTTCTTCAAGAAAGATGCAGGGAATTATCTGGAGAAAGTATTTGGATTCAGTTTTGAAGAACAAGAGGTGTCTCTGCCTGAATGCATCGATTTTGTTGGTAGCAACATCAATACCTTTTCCAATCTATTGAAGATGAAAATAGTTTGTTGTTGCAATGTAAAATTGCTCGAACAGCCATTACAAGACCTTCATTTTCTGACAAGCTTAGCATCATGGACTTCTGCTTGCATATGGTTAATCTCATTTTCTGTACAGCATCAATTTCTGCCTGGTTGTACAGATTGCAATTAGCAAAGCTATTTGAGGTTGTGGTTATTGATGAAGCTGCACAGTTAAAAGAATGTTCTCTATTACCCTTGCAGGTCTCTTCCATAAGCCATGTGGTCCTTGTTGGTGATGAATGTCAATTGCCTTCTCTCGTCAAAAGCAAGGTACCAATTAACACTCATTGTCTATAATCTTAATAACTTTAACTTTCTATCGAAATAGTTTGTAATTTAATATATTTTCTGTACTATGTTCTGGCAATACATCAATTTGTGTATCTTATCAGGTCTCAGAAAATGCAATGTTTGGTAGGAGTCTATTTGAAAGGGTTAGTATGATTAGGATGCAAGAAACACCTTCTGAAAGTGCACTATCGCATGTGCCCATCTATTAGTTCTTTTCTTCTCAAAAACTTCTATGACTCCAAGGTTTTCAAACCAAATGTCATCAAGGAGGACTACAGAAAAAGATATCTTCTAGGAGAGATGTTTGGATCCTACTCTTTCATAAATATCGCAGATGGAACTGAGAGTGTTGACGGCTTTGGTCACAGTACGAAAAATGACACAGAAGTTGTTGTTATCTTGCAAATTCTTAGAAGCCTTCATGAAGGTCTGTATGTATTCTATGTGAGAAAATAATCTAGACATTATCAGCATCTGCATATTTTATTTTTTTTATTTATTTTGATAACTTTTACGGCTTAGTCTTTGGTTAGCCTTTCCTATCTTAATGGGATAACTAGCGAATTAGTCTTCTGATTTTAATTCCTATTTTAATGGGATTAGTCATGAATAAGTCTTGTTCGTGGTGTATTTAAAGGGTCCTAGAGGCATGTGAAACGACGTCTCAGTTTTTGTAAGTTTGTTTTTTCCAGAAAAATAAATTCTTTCGTTCTTTCGGTTTCTTCGTTTTCCTTTGTTCTTCTTGCATATTGGTGTGGTTCTTGGGTGCGCTATTCTTTGGGTCTGGCCAACAATTGGTATCAGAGCTTTGGTAGTATAAAGCAGCCAAGAATCCACGCTTCCACAAAAATGTCGAGCATCCTAGCGACGGAGAACGACGGAGTGTCATTTCCCTATCCAATGCTAAGTCCTCACAATTATACTGTGTGGGCAATAAAGACAGAGGCAATTATCGATGCCCACGAAGTTTGGGAGGCGGTGGAGCCAGAGAAAGAAGCCCAGGTGGATGCAAAGAAGGACAAGAAGGCGCGTGCATACATCTTACAGTGTGTCCCCGAAGACATCCTTCTCTAGATCGCAAAAAAGAAGACGGCGAAGGAAGTATGGGACAACCTCAAGATGAGGTACCTTGGTAGTGATCGGGTGAAGAAGGCACGCGTGCAAACGTTGAAGAGCGAGTTTGACGCCCTTCGGATGAAGGAGGTTGAGACGATTGATGAGTTTGCTGGCAAACTCAGCGCCCTGAGTAGCAAGTTCTCCACTCTCGGTGCCACGCTTGAAGATTCCTCTTTGGTAAAAACGTTGCTCGATTCTGTCCCTGATAAATTCTTCCCTATTGTTGCCGGTATTGAGCAGTTCCACGACCTTGAGACTATGCCATTTGAGGAGACTATCGGGCGACTGAAGGCATACGAGGAACAAACACTGCGATTACGAGGCAACACCAACGACACTGAAGGTGAGCTCCTGCTTACTCATGCTGAATGGCAAATGCGAGAAAAAGGGAGCAGCGTGGACACTCCGTCAGGAGGCAAGGGGCGCGGGTCCAGCGACCCTAATCATGGCAAGTGGCATGGGCGAGGGCGCAGTCGTGGCCGTGGTATGCAGCGTCAAGACAGTGCAGGAGGTACTATCAGCAACAACAGTAACACTCGTGACAAGAGACACATAAAGTGTTTCAATTGTGAGAAAATGGGGCATTATGCGTCCGAATGCTACAGCAAGCGTCGAGATGATGAGGCTCACCTCACTTGCGCCACCAATGAAGAGCCAACACTGATGATGACCGTGTCCCATGAGGAGTTTCACGCTAGGTGTGAGCGGTAAGATATCATTCTGCTCAGTGAAGAAAGGTTTCTACCGGAGATGTATCGCAGCGTTAAGAAAGGAGAAGATAAAGACGTTTGGTACCTTGACAACGGTGCCAGCAACCACATGATTGACCATCGCGAGAAGTTTCAAGAACTAGATGAAACCATCACCGGGAGGGTGAGGTTTGGCGATGGATCAACCATAGAAATCATGGGCAAAGGGACGGTTATGTTCAAATGCAAGAACGACGATCAGAAGGCTCTCCACGAGGTATACTACATTTCGAAACTTTGTAGTAATATCATCAGTCTTGGTCAATTGACAAAAACTGGGAACGAGGTGCACATGGAAGGAGATACAATGGAGGTGATTGATGGGAGCAGGAAGCTCTTGATGCTGGTAAAGCGAACACAAAATCGCTTGTACAAGATAACCTTAAAGACACTCAAGCAAGTCTGTCTCCTGGCAAGCCTAGAAGACCCAACCTGGTTATGGCATGCAAGACTCGGACATGTCAATTTCCATGACTTGAAGCTATTGGGTGAGAAGAAATTGGCAGTTGATGTGCCAATATTGCCCCAGCCGAACAAGCTTTGCGAGGTGTGTGTGATCGCCAAGCATGCAAGATTGCCGTTCCCGTACCAAGCAAACTTTAGAGCAAAGAAGCCGTTAAAACTTCTCCATGCTGATATTTGCGGGCCAATCTCACCATGTACACTTGCCGGTAACAAGTATTTTCTTCTAATTGTGGATTATTTCACTAGGTGGATGTGGGTGTTTGTATTGTTGGTGCAATCTTGGTTAGGTCAGGGTTGACCTAGTTTGACAAAGCTCAGGTGAGCTTGAGTCTGGTAAGCTCGGGTGAGCTTGAGGTCGTATGTTTCGATGTTTGATAATGATGTTTGAGTGGTCATGATGTGTGAGTCAAGTGGGTCAAGGTTGACTGGAGGCTTGACTGGGAAAGACCTAGTGGGACTAGGCACACCTAGTGGGACTAGGTGAAGTCCAGGTAGATCGGGGAGATTGTACGCTGGCATGACAAAAGACCTAGTGGGACTAGGCACACCTAGTGGGACTAGGTGAAGTCCAGGTAGATCGGGGAGATCGTACGCTGACATGGCAAAAGACCTAGTGGGACTAGGCACACCTAGTGGGACTAGGTGAAGTCCAGGTAGATCGGGGAGATCGTACGCTGGCATGACAAAAGACCTAGTGGGACTAGGCACACATAGTGGGACTAGGTGAAGTCCAGGTGGATCGGGGAGATCGTACGCTGGCATGAGAAAAGACCTAGTGGGACTAGGCACACCTAGTGGGACTAGGCACACCTAGTGGGACTAGGCACACCTAGTGGGACTAGCTGAAGTCCAGATGGATCGGGGAGATCGCATGCTGGCAAGGTGGAAGTCTACAGAGAGACTTGACCTAACTCGAGGGTTAGGTGAATCTGGTTGGGAACCAGGTTAAGTCCGAGCTGGGAGCTAGGCAGTAGAAATCCAGGTTGGTCAAAGGGGTTGACCGGACACTTGGTAGGGGATCCTAGGCTTGTGAAAACAAGTTAGGTTGGACTCAATCGATTGGGTAATCGATTGGGTGAATCGATTAGGGCAGTTTGCGCGAGAGGACAGAAGGGTCCTGAATCGATTGGGCAATCGATTCAGGGTATCGGTAATCGATTGGCTAATTGATTACGGCAGTTTGCGCGAGAGAACATAAGAGTTCTGAATCGATTGAGTAATCGATTCAGGACACTCATAATCGATTGGCTAATCGATTACGGTTCGAAAACTAGCCGTTGAACGGCTAAATCCTACGTGGTAATCGATTGGGTAATCGATTCTGAAACCCTAGGCGTCGGGTATATAGGTTTTCACGCAGGTTTGGAGCGCATCTCTTCTTCCTCCTTCCACGCCATTTCAAGAGAAGCTTTGGGGCTTAGTGTTGGTGCACTTCCAAAGTTCTAGAGGTGATCACAAGCTTGAAGATAGCAAGGAAAGCAAAGTGTGAGCTTATTCATTGTAAATCTTGTAAGATTTCATTTGTATTTGCTTTGTTTCTTGTTGTATCTTTGTGAAAGCTTGTAAGAGATTTCTCCACCTCAAGAAGGAGACTTTCATAGTGTATGAGAGTGTGAGGAGAGTGGATCCTTGGATTAGTCACCCGACCGGGGTGGATACCAAGTAAAATCCAAGTGTTAGCGATTGCTTGAAGTCTTTCGCCGCGACAAATCATCTACAAGCGAATCGAAGCTAATCACCCCCCCTCTAGCTCGTCTACCGGTCCCAACAAGTGGTATCAGAGCCAGGTTGCTCTTATTTGGACTCATCGCCAAGAGGGCAAGAGCTAGAGGAAGAAGAAGAAGTTGGAAGAACCCCTAATTTCAAGAAGCTTTCTACAAAAGGGTTCAACTTCAAAAATGGAGCTTGGATACGACACCCGAGCACCTCCACCATTCGACAAGGCAAATTTCGATCTTTGGAAGTCAAAGATCGAAAATTACTTCATGATGGAGATAGAGCAATGGTTTGCTCTAATGGAAGGTTTTGAAGCTCCAACAAGCTCAAAAGGAAAGCTTCTCAAGAAAAGCAAATGGAATGAGGAGCACATCAAGAGATGCGAAGCCAACGACAAAGTGACCAAGTTATTGGTCAATCTATTGCCAAGCACCGTCTTGAACAAAATTGGAGAATTCAAACATGCCAAAGAGCTTTGGAGCAAATTGGCAATGCTTCATGAAGTTTCCTCCACTATACCGTATCAAGACAAATTCGAAGAGGGAAATTCATCAAGTGAAGAGGACTCGGAAGTTGAGAAATGCTCAACATCCGGGGAGGAAATTCAAGAAGAAGCATCGGCCAACAAAGAAAAGGAAGAAGTCTCCACCTCTAGGATTGAGGGGGAGCAAAAGTCATTGACTCTGGAAAAAGAAGAAGTATCTACCTCCGGATCAAGTGAAGAGTCATGCAATACCCCTACAAGCAAAGGTATAAGAATTTCAATTTGTAAAAATAAAGATCATATCATTTGCTTTGAGTGTAGGAAAAAAGGGCACTATAAGAGTAAGTGCCCAAAATTGGTCAAGAAGAAGGTGCTAGTGGCACCCAAGACCAATGAGAAGCCAAAGGAGGTTGGCCCCGTGACAAAGAAGGATAAGAAGCACATTGTGTGTTTCTCATGCAAAGAAAAGGGACATTATCGAAATCAATGTCCAAAGGGGAAGAATCCGACCAAGACAAAAAGGAGGAGCTCAAATTAAGGGGGAGCCTCCAAGAACAAGACTAAGATACCACTAGGAAATGGTACTCACTTAAATCATGATAATACGCATGCTAGAAATTATTATCATTTTAATGCTATTTATCATGAAAATAGGAGGTATGAAAAACCTAAGGAAAAATATAGAGCCTTCCATGCTAGGTCTACCACATCTAAGGATAGAGAAGATGTTAGATCATTTAAGGATAGACCTACCCAAAACATGTCCAAGAAAAACAATCACCAAGGCTATACTAGAAAACCAAGCCTTGAGGAGGTAATAATTGAAAATCAAGTTTTGAGGTCAAAACTTGATAAATTGGAAAAATCCCTTAAGAAAATAGAAAATCTATTTAAGGGATCAAAAATTCAAAATCTAGATTTAGGAAAACAAGGACCCTCTAGGAGCAAGAAAGGTTTGGGATACAAACCTAAAGCCAAGAGTGATGGTCCATCCTATCATAGAGTTCCATATAGGTATGGAACTCAATCTAGGTCTAGGAGTCAAGTCAAGGCCACAAGGGAAGTCATCCCTAGAGTTGACCAAGACAAGACCAACATGACTAAGGCTTCAGAGAAGCCTAGAAAAGTCATTAAGAAGGTATCAAGGGAAGTTATCCCCAGTGAATACCTAGAACACCCAAGGAGCACTAATAGGTTTTGGGTTCCTAAGAGTGTGTTCGCCACACCCTAGATAGGTCTAGGGAGTGTCAACTCAAATGGGAAGGGTAGTTAACCTAACCTTGATGATGTTGGCACTTTGGGACATTTTCAAGGAATTACTATTCTTTGAAAATAAAGTAGTAAATTGTTTACTCTAGGAAGAGTAAGATTTGTGCCAAACTATATTTTTAAAGATTGAACTTAATAAAAGTTGGCACAACTAGGTTAGAATCCAAAGATAGGCCAAGTTGGGAGTTTTGGCATTATCTTGGAAATTAGGGGCAATGTTAGGATTATCAATGGCTTAGCGATGAGTTATTGATACTTAGATAGGAAATCTAGGTATTTTCTTTTATGATTTTATGCCATGTTGTGTATGCCCTATCACATGCCATGACATCATAGTCCATCATTCATATTTTATTATGAAAATATTACATGTCATGTCATACATGCATCATCTAGCTATAATTTCTTTTGAAAATTCTCATATGATGCATGTCAGAGTCATAATCATGCATTTAGTCAATTTTATTGAAATTAAGGACATAGACATTAATTGACATCCTAGGTGAATGATCAAAGTTTATAATGTCCAGGTAGAAATGCATGAACCCTTAGATTAGGGAGAACATGACTTTCACATCTCACCAAGACCATAAGTTGACTTGTGTGTGTTTTTGAGACACATTAGAAACAAGTGAGATGTTAGGATGATGATCAAAACTCAAGGTGTTAGTTGATATGCATCTTAGTGAGTTTTAAGTTCATCAAAACAAGAATATAAATGAACTCCAATCTTTGGGAAAGCTAATGTACAAGTTATGTGCATTTAGCCCAAGGAACATGGTTGAATATTGTTTTTGAAACACATTTTAAAACTATCTTGGAAAACCTTGGTGAAGACTATCTTTTGATAGCACTCATCATTGATGAAATGGATACAAAACATGAAAAACATTGAAGTATTTCAATAGTTTCAAATTTTGTGTCAATCTTTGAAAAAGGAGGTTATTTTCATAGAATTTTTTTTCCCTGATAGTATATGGTATAAATAATATCTACACAAAATTTTAAGATTTTTGGAATTTTGTAGAATTATTTATGGGTTTCTGAAATTCGGTCTGAAATTGATTTCAGAATTCAGAAACTCCCAATCGATCAGGTGATCAATTGGAATCAGATCCAATCGATTGGTCAATCGACTGGTAGATCTTGTTGCGAGCACAGAAGCTCGCATAATCGATCCATTGATCGATTACAGTCAACCGGAATCGATCAGATGATCGATTAAGGCCGGTCTTAATCGATTGGTTCCCAACACCAATCGATTTGGAAGACTGAAACTGTTTGATTTCAGTCAGTTAACCCATTTTTGAGTAACCTAACAATCCTTAGCCCCTTGAAATACTTTTATAAGTATATTTGGGTAAATTTCACTGTGAAATCAAAAAGGGGAATGGTTTGGTGAACATTTAAGGGTTAAGGAGAGATTTTGATTCAAGTTTTGAATCTCTTAAATCTCATCACCTCAAGTTGAGATTTTCTAAAGGTTTAGAAACTCAAAAATCATTGTTGGTGAATGATAGAGGTTTAGTGCATGTTTTGAGGGGGAGGTCTTCCTTAAAGGCATGTGTTTAAATTTTCTTTTTGGGATAAGTGAATGAATGGAGATTGGGAATCTTCATGAGTGCTCAAGGTTAAGCATAGGTTCAATGAAAAGTATGGGATTTTCATTGGGTATACCTTTGACCATATAGACTCTCGGGGAGAGTTTTTGATGTGTGTCAAAGGGGGAGAAGATTGAAAGGCTAATAGCGATTAGTCTTTCTCAAACATATTGTCAAACATCAAAAAGGGGGAGATTGTTGGTGCAATCTTGGTTAGGTCAGGGTTGACCTAGTTTGACAAAGCTCAGGTGAGCTTGAGTCTGGTAAGCTCGGGTGAGCTTGAGGTCGTATGTTTCGATGTTTGATAATAATGTTTGAGTGGTCATGATGTGTGAGTCAAGTGGGTCAAGGTTGACTGGAGGCTTGACTGGGAAAGACCTAGTGGGACCAGGCACACCTAGTGGGACTAGGTGAAGTCCAGGTAGATCGGGGAGATCGTACGCTGGCATGACAAAAGACCTAGTGGGACTAGGCACACCTAGTGGGACTAGGTGAAGTCCAGGTAGATCGGGGAGATCGTACGCTGGCATGGCAAAAGACCTAGTGGGACTAGGTGAAGTCCAGGTAGATCGGGGAGATCGTACGCTGACATGGCAAAAGACCTAGTGGGACTAGGCACACCTAGTGGGACTAGGTGAAGTCCAGGTGGATCGGGGAGATCGTAAGCTGGCATGGGAAAAGACCTAGTGGGACTAGGCACACCTAGTGGGACTAGCTGAAGTCCAGATGGATCGGGGAGATCGCATGCTGGCAATGTGGAAGTCTACAGAGAGACTTGACCTAACTCGAGGGTTAGGTGAATCTGGTTGGGAACCAGGTTAAGTCCGAGCTGGGAGCTAGGCAGTAGAAATCCAGGTTGGTCAAAGGGGTTGACCGGACACTTGGTAGGGGATCTTAGGCTTGTGAAAACAAGTTAGGTTGGACTCAATCGATTGGGTAATCGATTGGGTGAATCGATTAGGGCAGTTTGCGCGAGAGGACAGAAGGGTCCTGAATCGATTGGGCAATCGATTCAGGGTATCGGTAATCGATTGGCTAATTGATTACGGCAGTTTGTGCGAGAGAACATAAGAGTTCTGAATCGATTGAGTAATCGATTCAGGACACTCGTAATCGATTGGCTAATCGATTACGGTTCGAAAACTAGCCGTTGAACGGCTAAATCCTACGTGGTAATCGATTGGGTAATCGATTCTGAATCCCTAGGCGTCGGGTATATAGGTTTTCACGCAGGTTTGGAGCGCATCTCTTCTTCCTCCTTCCACGCCATTTCAAGAGAAGCTTTGAGGCTTAGTGTTGGTGCACTTCCAAAGTTCTAGAGGCGATCACAAGCTTGAAGATAGCAAGGAAAGCAAAGTGTGAGCTTATTCATTGTAAATCTTGTAAGATTTCATTTGTATTTGCTTTGTTTCTTGTTGTATCTTTGTGAAAGCTTGTAAGAGGTTTCTCCACCTCAAGAAGGAGACTTTCATAGTGTATGAGAGTGTGAGGAGAGTGGATCCTTGGATTAGTCACCCGACCGGGGTGGATACCAAGTAAAATCCAAGTGTTAGCGATTGCTTGAAGTCTTCCGCCGCGACAAATCATCTACAAGCGAATCGAAGCTAATCACCCCCCCTCTAGCTCGTCTACCGGTCCCAACATGTATTGGCAACAAAGAGTGATGCATTTCAGGCATTCAAGAAGTTCAAATTCCTGACAGAGAACAAGACTAAGTACAAGATCAAAACACTCCGGACAGATCGAGGCGGCGAGTTCCTATCCACGGAGTTTACTCGATTCTGTGAAAATGAAGGAATCGAGCGGCACCTCACGGCTCCCTACACACCTTAACAGAATGGTGTCGTGGAGCGCCGCAACCGCACCGTGATGGCCATGGCAAGATCTCTCCTCAAGAGTACAAATATGCCCGCAAGGTTCTGGGGAGAAGCGGTTAGGCATGCTGTCTATCTGCTAAACCGTCTCCCAACTAAGGCGCTAGGAGAACGCACTCCATTTGAAGCCTGGATGGGGAGAAAGCCATATCTTGCCCACTTGAGAGTGTTCGGATGCGTTGCTTATGTAAAAAACACAACCCCTCACCTTAAGAAACTTGATGACAGAAGCTCACCCATGGTATACTTGGGTGTCGAGAAAGGCTGTAAAGCTTATCGGTTGTTTGATCCAAGCAATGGCAAGCTACAAGTAAGTAGAGATGTCATATTTCAAGAAAATTCTGAATGGACATGGAATGCAGGTGCTAACAATGAAGAAAACTTGCCGGGTTTTATGATGTTGGATCCGCTCTACTCCGACGAGGCGATTGTTGCAGCAGACGTTGAGGCAGGGGCGGAAAATGTCATACCATCAGTAGCAGCCGTGGTACCCATGACAAGAGCGTCAAGTCCATCTACACCATTATCGAACTCAAGTCCATCTACACTATCATCGAACTCGAGTCCATCTACACCATCATCGAACGCCCATGCAACTACCTCGCCTTTGGTAACAAACACGCCCGATTCTTATGAAGGGCCAGTCCGCTATAGGTCCCTTGCCGATATCTACACCAACACTGAGGAAGTGGTTGGTATTGATGAAGAAGAGGAAGAGCTGATGATGGTGGTGTCTGATGAGCCAACAAGTTATCAAGAAGCTGCAACTGAAGCTTGTTGGTACGAAGCAATGGAGGAAGAATTGAAATCTATTGAGATGAACAAGACCTAGACGCTAACTGAACTCCCATTAGGCCGCAAACCTATCTGTCTAAAGTGGGTGTTCAAATTGAAGAAAGATTCAGATGGGAAAGTTGTTAAGCACAAAGCAAGATTAGTTGCTAAAGGTTATGTACAACGACAAGGCATCAACTTTGAAGAGGTGTTCGCACCTGTCGCTAGGCTTGATACAATTCGAGTCATTCTTGCACTTGCTGCAAATCGAAGCTGGGAGGTACACCATCTAGATGTGAAGACATCATTTCTTAACGGAGAGTTGGAAGAAGAAATATATGTCAACCAACCGGAAGGGTTTGAGGTACAAAATCAGAAACATAAGGTGTACAAGTTATCCAAAGCTCTCTATGGACTGCGGCAGGCTCCACGAACTTGGAACATGCGGCTGAACAGGAGTCTGGAAGAGCTCGGTTTCAAAAAATGTACTCAAGAACATGCATCATATATAAGAGGTGAAGGAGAAGCAAGTATACTTGTTGGAGTATATGTCGACGATCTCATCGTGACAGGAAGTAGCACAGAAAGAATCAACAAGTTCAAACAACAAATGATGGCAGAATTTGAGATGAGTGATTTGGGTCTTCTCTCTTACTACTTAGGGATTGAAGTGGAGCAACAGAAGAGCCGAATTTTAATTACACAATCAGCTTATGCCAAGAAGATTCTATCTTAGTTCAAAATGACAGACTGCAATGCCACAAAACATCCAATGGAACCCAAGGCACAGCTGCATAAAGACTTGGAAGGGACTCCAGTTAACGCCACGGAGTATAGGCGCATCATTGGGTGTTTGAGATATTTGTTACACACACGGCCGAACCTATCATATTCTGTCGGAATGGCGAGCAGATACATGGAGAGGCCTAAAATGATGCATCAAAAGGTGGTCAAACAGATCCTCAGGTATTTAAAAGGTACAATCTATTATGGACTTGTTTACATAAAGGGACCCCAGGAAGTTGATGTATTCGGCTACTCAGATAGTGATTTAGCCGGCGATCTTGATGGAAGGAAAAGCACAAGTGGGAAGACTTTCTATTTTAATGAAAGTTTGGTGTCTTGGAATTCACAGAAGCAGAAGACAGTGGCGCTTTCATCTTGTGAGGCAGAATTCATGCAACCACAACTGCGGCCTGCCATGCCTTGTGGTTAAGGAGCCTTGCCAGCGAATTAACCGGTGTAAAGCCAAAGCCGGTAACCTTGTTTGTTGACAACAAATCTGCTATAGCTCTCATGAAGAATCCAGTATTATATGGTCAAAGCAAGCACATAGATACAAGGTTTCATTTTATTAGAGAATGTGTTGAGAAGGGACAGATTGTGGTTGAATTTGTTAATACCAGAGAACAACGAGCCGATATATTAACTAAAACATTGCTAGGAGTGAAGTTAGCTGCCATACGACAACTACTCGGCGTCCGTGATTTACAGCCATGTCAGGATTAGGGAGAGTAATGTGAGAAAATAATCCAGACATTATCTACATCTGCACATTTTATTTTATTTTATTTATTTTGATAACTTTTACGGCTTAGTCTTTGGTTAGCCTTTCCTATCTTAATGGGATAACTAGCGAATTAGTGTTCCGATTTTAATTCCTATTTTAATGGAATTAGTCATGAATAAGTCTTGTTCGTGGTGTATTTAAAGGGTCCTAGAGGCATGTGAAACGGCGCCTCAGTTTTTGTAAGTTTGTTTTTTCCAGAAAAATAAATTCTTTCGGTTTCTTCGTTTTCCTTTGTTCTTCTTGCATATTGGTGTGGTTCTTGGGTACGCTATTCTTTGGGTCTGGGCCAACATTCTATAAGTCATAATGTTTACAGTATTTTAATAAATCTCCAAATTCAACAAACTGCTAAACTCGTATGCTTTTACCTTGAAATTAATGTTACTTTTTTATTGCCTTTTCTCCCTACTTTTCTCATGATTCATCGTCCTTCGTATTATTCACTGATCGAATTAACTTATATATGGGTATAAGTGACCTGAATTCTTTAGGCAGGCAAGCACTTGCCTTTTCAGGAAACATTATGAGCTGCTGCCTTAGTGGAACTTCCACCTATAACAATTTGATTATTTCTACTAGATAATGAGAGGTTAGCTAATTTTTTTCAGTATTGTTCTTTGCATATGATGCAGATCGTTTTGTCGCTTGAATCCATCACAGCTACGTAATATAGCTATCATTTGCCGCACTAAATTCTACCAGACAACTCATAGTTTTGTATAGTAAAACTTTTCACTTGTGTTCATTAAGTTTCTTCTGTTATGTTATGTTTTCATACTAAAATGAAGTTCATCTTCATGAAGTTTATATTAGACTATTATGATGTTCTTTGAGGGCATAATGCACCAAGCCACTCCTTTCCGCAAACCTTTACTGCGTACAAGCATTGGTGTTATCAGTATTTCCCATACATTCTACAAACTTTAGTGTATATAACCTTCTATAACTGTATGCTAATTTTAACGATGTATGTGAGTGAAATTTTCGATATTGTTGAATCCTCAGTTCTTTAGCGAAGATGGATGATATGAAAGTTAGTGATACCATGACTTTCTTTGTACACATCTTTGTTTTCATGGCAGAAAAGATCTATCTGTACTTTAGTGACAATGCTTTTTGCTACCGTTGAACCTTTGTAGAAACCTTGGAGGCAAAGCAAAGATTGAGTGTCGGTGTCATCTGCCTTTACTCGACATAAGTTGTTGCTATTCAGCAGCAGTTATGAAAAATGCATCTGTCTAACTCAAACATGTTACTCAAAGTTAGCACAAGTCGATGGGTTTCAAGATAGTTTGCTAGCTTTTTGAATTGGATAGAAAAATATTTGATTCATATTTAAAATTATCAAATTTGACCTGAACTAGAACATATTCAATAATGTTTTTAGTTGAATTCGAGCTCATAATCGATCGTTCATAAACTGTAGAGCCAAATTTGAATCAAATTCTATTTATTTTTTTACAAAATTTTAATTTGAATATGTTCAAATTAAATTTGAATAATAGAACTTTAATTTGAATCATTCGAATTATAGTTTGATTATGTTCAAATTATGATTTGAACAAGTCAAATAAAACTTAAACTTAAATTTTATTATGAATCGAGCTAAGCCAAAATTATTTATATTTTTCATCATCATATGTATTTTTCAAGCTAGTCCGTTTGCACTCCTAGTAGTGAGGAAGATGCTATCATACTTGGCACATAACATCAAACGATGCTGGATTGATTGGGTTTGTTGCTACCTTTGTCTTGCAGATATTGCCTTTGGATTTGAATAATGAGCCTACATTAACTAGTAGTCAACCAGTATAGGGAAAAATAGCACTTGCACAAAGGTCCGGGATTGCCTTTTTGACGCTATTGAGGATAAGAACATTGCAAAAGCAATCGATAGAGCGTGTGGTTCTACAAGTGATGCGGATTCTCTCAACTTCGACAGCCTACACATTAGTGAAAGTCTGAGGAAAGGATAAGCCAGTTTTGCTACTCATGAGGATGCGCAGAACATCTTACCTTGTGTGGTTCATGCTTGAGCAACTGCACTTCTGATCTAAAGACCAATTTTTCGACTTTCCTATGTGGATCATATGATCTACTGTTGTGTTCGGTAGGGATGAGAAAAATATCGATAAAATCGAATTAACCGAATCGAATCGAACGGATTGAATTTAGAAATTTGATTCAATTAATTCGGGTTCATTTTTAAAAAAATATTCGATTCGATTTTTAATTAATTCGATTTGATTTCAGTTTTAAATTTTATAATTCTATTAAATTGAATAAACTAATAAGATTATTAATTTGATTATTTTTATTTAAAAAATATAATTAATTAAATAAAATTTTATTTTTTAATTAATAATCAAATAAAATTTTAAAATTTCAATTAATTCAATCGAAAATTGAAATAGTTGATATTTTATCTGTTCGATTTTTATAAAAAACTTTGATTGGTTTGATTAATTTGAAAAAATTGATTTATTTAATTTGGTCAATTTGATTTTGAATGAATATTCAATCTTAGACTATTCTAGGTAAAAAAATTTAAATTTAAGATAGTTTTGTAGTTAATTTTTTTAAATATAGATTTAACTGAGTTACTCGTTATATTGATATATGTATTAGTTAATTATTTAATAAATAATAACTAATTTTTTTACAGTAAGAGAGTAGTTTTTTTTTCACTCTAGATCGTAAAAGTTGAAGGTAAAGAGTAAAAATAATTCTAATAGTTAGAATTTAGATTAATAGTTTTGATGATTTGGAGGAGAGGGAGGTTTTTTATTTTGTTTTAACGATTCGGATTATTTAATTATTTTTAGTCTATTATTTTTTAATTTTTATAAGTTATAATTTGGATTAATAATTTTGACCGATAAGGGAGAGGGAGGATTTTTATTTTATTTTTAATTGTCACGCTTCTAGAGACTCATACTTGCTCGAAAATTAGATAATATATATCCTGTACAGTGAATAATCTGGGATATTTATACATAATTCTCCACAAAATATAGCACAGTCTCACATGGCTGACATCACAATAGTAAAATAAACTCCAAAACCACACAGTTAATATTGATATAAAAGATAGAAATAAAAGAGAGTTCATATCCAAAATAAAACTCAAATTTAAATCCAAAGATCAATACACCAGACTATACATAATGTTAAATACCGAGTTTTAGGGGGCTAAATGGAAAAATTTAAAATATAAGGGCTTAGTTGTAATTTTCAGACTTGGAGGGTTTAATTGCAAAAAGGTCAAAAACAAATATAAACCCTAAATCCTCCCTATAGATTCCTATTCCTGTGATCAGTTTTCTTCCGTTTCCTTTCTTTTTCCCCCGACGCTACAAGCCAAGCACCGCCGCCCTGCCTTCTCCACGCCTGCGTCAAGCACATTCCCTTCTCCTTCTTCTTCTCCGGTGCGCACGAGCAGAGCGCCGCCACCTCACGCGAGTCGCCAACCAGCCGTCGCCCTCGCGCGAAGCCCTAGCCGACGCCACGCCTCACGCCGCCTCTGCCTGCATCTGTGCCGACCTCACTCGTCCCTGTTCCGTGCGCTGGTCACCAAGCAGGTAAGGGGATTGTAATTTAGGGTTTGTTTGGGGGGTGATGCTTTGGTATTAAATAGATTTGTTGCTTTGGATGAAGAGGTCTATGCAAATCTGTGAACACGAGTTATCCTGTTCGAGTTTGGTTTTCACAGTTATGTGCTCTAGTTTTGTAAATTTACCTAGAATTGTAGATGAATAATGGAAATTATTCTTGATCAGTTTGATTAGTAGGTTTTGAGATTAACTTCTGGTATGGATTAAGTCCTAGTGTGATAACTTGTTTCTGGTCGAAATATAAATTTGGATTGGAAATGGTTTTCGATGTTGCATGCATTAGGATCAGATTTGAGGAGGTTGGGGATAGCTAAGTGATTCAGGTTGATTAATGCTAGGATGTGTTAGTGGAAATTAAATGGGTCAATAATGATTAAATCTTAGCGTTAAATTGGGTGGTTAACTTTATAATCTAGTTTTGATAAATTAGATTAAGAAGGAACTCATAGTTGTTTATAAATATGTATTGGATAGATGTTGTAATTAGAATCTATCCTAATTTTGGTTAATTATAGTTAGCTAATCATTTAATGGTATAAATAACTAATCAATATCCTTGATACAGGACCCTGATTTTGGACTCGCATGGTTGATCGTGGGAGATTTTCTTTTCGTATACGTTCTACATAAAAGGCGGGTACTTCTCCTTTGTACTCATGTAGTTTCTTTTACCTTAAAACATGACTGTTTTATGTCTAATAGGTTGCTTGACCTTATTCCTTGTTGTTTGTTATTTTAACATCGCCGTTGATACTTGTTCTTCGTTGGTCTTCGAGTATTTAAAATTCGTATCCGTATAGTCTCCGATTGATTTTCTATTCTGTAAAGTGTCGTTTGTACGCAAACACTTAGAAGTCCATTAAACACAATTAGGTTTATTTGACATTAGAAATATCCTACCTAGTAGTGTAGTGCATAATCGTTGGTTTTCGATTTCTGGTTGGTTGTATCGATGCATCGTTTACTTGTTGGATTTTATTGCATCGTTGTTTCTCCGGTTGTTCGTGCATCTTGTAGCATGCATCATATCTGCACGTTGTATACTAACGACTGTTGGACTTTCATATGGTTAAGCCGTCGTTAGACATTTAGTTGCTCAGTTCACTCAACCACTTGTTGTCGTTGTAGTTGCTAGAGTGCGAGTAACTGTCCTGTTATACCACACATGTTGCAGTTGTAGGCAAACAGTGACACCCTCACCGTTGTTTTCGAGGGATACTAGAACTGTTGGTGGCTCCCCTATATATCGAGGTTTTGGAGTGTTGGCTCCCCAGCATCCTGTCTACTCAACCACACCTTTCTGTGGTATTCGTTGGAGTGCGTACAGTTGTCACAACCCTACCCACTCGGTCACACAGATGGGATGTGTTGGCGGCTTGACTGCGTCAGGGGTGACACATGTCATTGCATCATATGCATACGTATTTCATTTATGCATTTTCTTGTGTTTGTTGCATTTATATGAGCTATGATTGTTGCACTTGGTTGACATGCATGTATAAGTTGATATTATGTTGTTGCGTTGCTTTATACATGCTGTATACGTTCTGATATTATGTTGTTGTGTTGTTTTATACATGTTTAGGCGATCTTCTATTTCCTAGAGACTGTACCCTGTTGATTCTCTACTTATTATATCTTTTGTTATGTCATGCTTATTGTCTACTCATATACCCGCTGAGTCCGCCCGGACTCACCACCCCTGCTTTCTCTTTTTGTTTCAGATAGTAGGTAGTTGCATTTCTTGGAGCCAGGAGAGGATCCAGTTGTCAGTCCCCAGAGTTGAGTTGTTTACGTATTTGGTTTAGTTGCTTTGTTTTCGGCACTTGGTTTGTTGGCATTTTAGTTGCTTATCAGGTATCAGACTGGTTTTGTTATTATTAAAGAGACATTTTGAGTTTTCGTTGATTGTGGTTTCTTTGATGTTTAAGGTGGCTGAGCCACCCGTTATGTTGATATAAAACTGCGTGGTGATGTTTTTATTTCCTGTTATGATGGCTGAGCCATCTTTTATGATTGGAGTATATGTATATTTGTCCCAACTTGTCCGCCGTATAGGGGAGATGCTGCCCGATTTTCGAACAAGCATGAGCCTCTGGGGGCGTGACAATACATAAATCTACTGAGAAGATAAATACCAGTCTAATGAAGTAAATGCGAAAATAACGAAAGTGAAGAAATAAAGTAAATGCGAAAATAAAATAAATACTGAAAAACTCCAAAAGAACTCGACACCATGGGACTGACAACTGAATCACCTCCTGACTCCAAGTAAACATCTATTTGCTACCTGAAACAAAATTAGATAGTGGAGGTGGTGAGTTCGGGCGGACTCTGCGGGTATAAGAATAGATAAATGTATGGCATAATAAAAGGTATAACAAGCAAAAAGAAACAACCGTATATAGTTTTCGAAAGCAGAATAACTTCTAGGCATAAAACAAAATGATAGTGCAATAATAAAGTATACATGTATGTTAACCAAATGCAACAATCATAGCTCATATAAATATAGCAAACATATGAAAATGCAAAATGCAATAAATACACATGATGCAATGACATGTGTCACCCCTGACGCCAGTCAAACCGCCATCACATCACATCTGTGAGGCAGAGTGGGTAGGGCTGTGATAATTGTACACACTCCAACAATTAACACTGCTATAAGTGGTTGAGTGGACTGGATGTTAGGGAGCCAACTACTTTAAAAATCCCAAGAAAAAGGAGAAGCCACCAACAACTCTGGCATCTCTCGAAAACAACGGTGAGGGTGTTAACTGCTTGCCTACAACTCCAACAACCACTACCCATGAGTGGTCGAGTGTGGCATAACAGGATAGCTGCTCGCACTCTAGCAACTACCACGATGAGTGGTTGAGTGGGCAGACACTACAAAAAATTCAATGAATAACGACGGATATTTTAATTGTCCGTCACTAATAGTGACAGATTTAATTTATCCGTCACTAAGATTGGGATACAAGTCAAATACCCTAAAATAGCGACGGATTTAGTCAAATCCGTCGCTAATAGCGACGTACAAGTTATTTCCGTCGCTATCTTAGGTTTAATTCGTCGTCGCCTCTCTCCCCCTAGTCGTGCGTTTAGTTCTTGCCCTCTCTCGCGTCTCCGTCGTCCCCGGTGCCTCCTTCTCCAGCGAACCCCTCCTCCGGTCACAGGTACGCAGTGTGTCTTAGGTTTTCCCCTTCCGCGGTCGTGTTTCATCTCCTGCGCCCGTGCGCGGCCAGGTACGCCCTCCTGCGACCACGTACGACTTGCAGTTGTCGCCGATCGCAGCTGTCGGCGACCCTAAACCCTTAATTAAATAATTATTTAGGATATTTAATTAGGATAATTTTGTATCCTAATTAATTATCATTAGTATAAGATTAATATTTGTTTGATTATGCCTCTAATATGTCTTGTTTGATTAATTAGAATAATTTTATTTGATTATGCCTGTAGTATGTCTTGTTTGATTAATTAGAATAATTTTGTTTGATTAATAATTGTTTGATTAATTGGATACTAATTTAGGATCCAAATTTGATTAAATTGTGTTTGATTAATTTGGTAGTATTTTAATTAATTTTTAAAAGTTAGGATATTAATTTGTGTTTGATTAATCAGGATTGTTATGGACCATTAGTGATTTTTCTACATACTCAATGTTATCAGGATGGAGCACGGCTAGAAAGCTAGCATGTCCACATTGTATGAGTCAGTAGGATGCATTTTCTTTGCCTTGCGTGGAAAGATTTCTTAGTTTTGTAATCATCGAAAATTTTTACCCGTTGATCATCCGTTCAGAAGAAATAAGAAAATTTTCAAAAGGAATGAAGTGGTTAAGAAACTACCTCCAGTTTGGATGTCAGGCGAAGAAATGTTTAATGAAATTGTTAGTTATAGATTTCTACTAGTATATCAGGATGGTTCAGATGATATCAACAAATATATTGTTAGAGTCAACAAATGCGGTTGGAGGAAGTATTTTTTGGGAGCTTCCATATTGGAAATATTTACTCATTCGACATAATTTAGATGTGATGCATATTGAGAAAAATTTCTTTGATAACATCATCAATACTGTGCTGAATATTCATGGGAAAACTAAAGATACAACAAAATCACATGAAGAATTGAAATAATTAGTAAGAAGGCCTGAGTTGCATTAGAATGAAATAACTGGTAAATATCCCAAGGCATGTTATACATTGAACAAAAAAAGTAAGCAAGCAATGTGTTCTTAGTTGAAAGCAATCAAATTTTCAGATGGATATGCCTCTAATATGTCTCATTGCGTGGATACAAACAGATTTAAAATGGTTGGAATGAAGAGTCATGATTGTCATGTGTTCATGCAAAGATTAATTCCAATAGCTTTCCAAGAATTACTTCCTAATAATGTTTGGCAAGCACTTACAGAATTAAGCCTTTATTTCAAAAATCTGACTTCCAGAGTTATTACGGTATCAGATATGTTACGCCTTCAGACAGAGATTCCATTAATAATATGTAAGCTTGAGCGAATATTTCCACTAAGCTTTTTTGATTCAATGGAACATCTGCCTATTTATTTACCTAGTGAGGCACAAATAGGTGGTCCTGTACAATACAGATGGATATATCCTTTTAAAAAGTATCTTAGAAAATTAAATAATAATGTGCGTAATAAAGCAAGATTTGAAGGATCAATATGTAATGCATATCTGGTTGAAGAAGCAAGTTCATTTTGATCGTATTACTTTACTAAAAATGTAAAAACCAGACATTGAAAGTGTCCACGCAATCAAGATGACATTCAAACATTTGACCTAGACATACTTTCTATTTTCAAGTATCCTGGAAGAGCAATAGGTACAACTCTATCTAGACGGTTAAATGACTAAGAATATCATGCTGCCAGGACATATATCCTCTTAAACTGTGAAGAGGTCAAACCATACCTAAGGTATTAGCTCCAGTTTATATATTTATTTACATTAAATTACTATCCAATAATATAATTAAAATTCTTATATGATATCAAATTACCTTATATGTCAGATTGTACGAACAACAGTTGTACATTCAAATCCATCTATGAGTGCAAATGAGATAAATCAGAAGATAGAAGATGAATTTGTATTTTGGTTTGAAATATATGTAAGTGAGTTAATATGTATTTTTATGTTCACAATTCTTTATTACATATTAATCTAATTTTATCAACGACCACTATTATAGGTGAATCATCATAGAATTTCAAATGTAGAAGACGAAAGAATAAAAAATCTCGCATTTGGACCTCTGTGTACTCTGACCGTCTTCTCCGATTATTACGTGAATAGATACAGATTTCATGTGGGCCAACGTGATTCACAAAGGCTAATGTATAATTCTGGTGTTTGTGTCAAAGGATCAACAAATAATAATGATACTCAATTTGACTATTATGGCAGACTAGAGGAAATTATCGAGGTTGAATACCCAGCGTTAATATATGTATTATTCAGGTGTTCTTGGTATGATCCAACTCCAAGGATTGGCACCAGGAAACATCATTTATACAATTTAGTTGAGGTTAATTCAACCAAAAGATTCAACAAGTTTGAACCTTTCATCTTTGCGGTGCAAGATGGTCAAGTATTTTATCTTGTGTACCCAACTAAAAGAAGACGACTAAGTGAATGACTAGCTGTTTGTCAAATTAAGCCTAGGTCAAGCATTGAAATGCCAAATACGATAATTGTCCACAACCCTGATGCTTATCAAAATGAAGAAGCCATAATAAACTCCGTTGATTCAGAAATACAATCAACATCACAATTACTTATAGATGATAATGTCTCTTACGAGGAAATTGATGATGGTGTGATATCTAGCAGTGAGGAGGTTGATGTATCAACAGAGTCAACCGATGAAAACTTGCATGTTAATTTAGTTCCATCGGAATAAGATTAGGTGATAAAATATTGAATATTATTAGTTGTTTGTATCTCATCTTCGTTGATACTAATTGTTTGTATTTCATCTTCGTTGATACTAGTTGTTTGTATTTCATCTTTGTTGGATTAACTCTTGCAAATGTGTATATCTAATATTATGAGTTTGGATTTTTATAGTCATATAGTCAGGGCAGAGACCACGTGATGACCAGATTACATTGAGAGTAGTGGGAGACTGGTAAGTCAATATATAATTCTTATATATATTTCAGGTCAAATTTTGCTAATGTATGATATTTTTGCTACAGAGACCTCCCACTAGTTGGGAGGTATTCAGCAAGACCCATAAGAAAAAAGATGGGTCATTTGTCGATCGATGCTCCTTAGCAATCAATGTATGTATATTAATTATAGTATATTTGTTTTGACATTTTATAGAGATTCATTTAATTCTAATTTCACAGGAAGTAATGACCACTAGAGTTGCAGTGTAGCAGCCCCGGCCTCTCTGGTCCCAGTAGGCAACCCTCTAGGCCGGCGACCCTACGGTCTTCCCACTCCCGGTAGTGGATTTTTGCCTTCCCCAGATTCGAACCCTAGACCTCCAGGACAAGTACAAAGGTTCCTTGAATTTGGTAGCCAAGTGAGCCGAGTTCAATTGGTTACCAGGATTCATAAACTCTAGTACTTATGCTTGGAGGTCTAGAGTTCGAATCCTGGGGAAGGCAAAAATCCACTGGCCAGGGGAGGAAAGTCCTAGTGAGTAACTGTTAAATCCGACACTTTTATTCTACTCCAGAAAATTTTTCAGAAAACACCCTAGGGTGTACGGGCTCTTAGACAAAATTTCAAGGAGTTAAATGGAATTAAACTAAATATGTTGAGGTCTAAAGCGCTTCAAACTTCTAATCAAGTGTCTAGAATTAATAGAGCAGAATTTAGAGGGAGTAAGTGGCTTACATTTCATAAATTAAGGGTAGAACAGTAAAAGTCCGAAAGGTTTGGACTAAAGTGCAAAATGTCAAACCCTAATATACTCCCACTTCTTTTCTTCTCCTTCGCTCGCGTGACCTACTTCTTTATTTGCCCACAGCAGCACCGACCACTTCACCTTCCTTTCTCTTCTCGCGAACCCTAGCGGCCGCCCTCTCTCAATCCACAGCCGACGACTTGAGGTTCTTCACCCTCTCGATCGCCGACGACTCTTTTTCCCTCTACGCGAAGCCGACGAGCTCAAGGCTGACGACTCCCCTTCCCTCTCGGCCTCACGCACTCGACGTCGAAGCCCCAATCATCGCCAACCTCTGCCTTCCGACGGTTTCCTCTTGGTGCTTACCTGGCTTGCATCATAGTGAGGTAGTTTGATTCGGATTGGGGTTGTTGTTTGCCCTATTTTTCATTCTTTCTGAGATTTGATTTGTCTTTCCCAAATCACAACTCTCCTCCAAACATTTGGTGGATTGGATATCTGATTATGCCTAGATCTAGAGCTAGGGATTGCTGGAATTTGTTCCTCAGTGGTCGACCTTGCCAAAACTCGAGCTGAGTTGTGTCTCCCCGCCGACAATCATCTTAGGCAAGGTATGCTTTGGAATTTGGTTAGCTTTGAATCCATGGGTTTGATTTAGAGTAGATCAGCTTGTTGCTTTGAGTGGACGAACTGGGGTTGCTGCAGGGAAGGGACTGTTTTCATTTGGGTTTGGAACTCCTTGCCGTGTGATACCATGTAAAATCAGTCTAGCTTAGTAGCTGATTGAGCTGTGGGATTAAATGTGTAGAGATTGGCATCAGCTTAGTATTTCAAAGATAGATTACTATTCTTGAGGGCAATCGGATTGTGGGAATGGATTTTCTGTGTTTAGATGTTGTAGTAAATTGTATTATTGGTCTTATGACCATTGCCATGAAGATCTACATTGGTTATGAGATGGACATGTTCATTAGATTCTGCTCCCAGCCGTGAGCTATACTTTGGGCTAGATTCATAGATGGATTGGAATTTAGGATTAAACCTAAAGTGAAATATAATCCTAAATCTTAATTACGCGGAGTAATTAGAAGCCTTTCATTTAATTAGAGGTAATTAAATGGAAATGAAATGATTAGGTTAATCCTAGTATGGTTAGGGATTAATTAGCTCGTAATTATCGTTTTGTATAATAGCTAATTAAATACATCCTTGATACAGGAGTTTGATTGGATATTGACGGGTGGTTCTTTCTGCCTTGATACGGACTTCTACTCTTGGAGGCAGGTACTTCTTACTTATATATGTAGATCCACTTTATCTTTATGCATGGATAGTTATTTATGCAGTAGGCTGATATTGACCTTTATCTGCTACCGTTTTGTTATCCTGCTTGATACTTATGCTTGACCTTGGATATGATCTACATTTACTTCTATACAGTCTCGTTTATTTGTTATCTGACTCTGTATAGCATTGGTATGAGCATGAGTATGTGGATAGAGATTAGCATACCATTGTATGGTTGCATTGGTTGATTCTGGTCATACTTGCACGTGTGTTTAGATATGGACTGATTGAGTTATTGTGGTATGTCACTTGATATCTGCATTGATTGGTTTTATTCATACTTGCACGTGTATCTGTATATAGGATTGATTGGGTTATGATGCATACATATGACCTGTGCATGATAGGTTGAGTTATGTGTCGATGACCTGGTAGGGGTTGCATGTGTTAGTCATGCACCATACCTGCACTGTTGCATGCCGGCGATCAGCGACTCCCTTGTGGTTGAGCCTAATCGTCTTTCGGCACATGATATGCACACACGACCACTCATGGGTTAGTGGATACCGCTGGGTGTGTGCATTTGCTCTGTAGTGCTCCGCTCATCCACTCAGGGGTAGTGGTTTCGGAGCGTGGTAGCACACAGAGATCCCTTCTCTTCCCATAGACCAGAGAAGATGAGAGAGATATCTCCCCCATATATACATGGGGTGGAGCGATAGCTCCACCAGCATCCTGTCCTCTCGATCACTCAGGAGCAGTGATGGCAGAGTGCGGACAGTGTCACCGCTCTACCCACTCGGCCGACACAGTATTGCCTGTCTCGGTGGCTTGACTGGAGTTAGGGGGTGACCATGACATTGCATCATGTGCATATGATGTATTTGTGCATTGATTGTGTTTGCTGCATTTACTTGCTGCACTTGTTTGACATGCATATACAGGAGGTACTTTTGATATGGTTTGTTGACCCTGCACTTGCTCGTATAGTACGAGTCCTATTATGATCATGATAGACTGATTTCTGGTATGTACAGTCCTTTATTATTTCAATTATGCATACTTCTGATATTATTATGGAGACTGTATCCTGTTGTTTCTTTATAGCTGTTTTAGCTACTTTTCTGCCATGCATATCTTTCTATATACCCGCGAGTCCACTTGGATTCACCACCCGTCGTAATATTTTTGTTTTCAGGTTGATAGCTCGCTGGAGGAGCCCAGTTGCCAGTCCCGGGTCCCCACGACTCCATTTGGATGGATGCTTCTGCTGGTTTTGTTTTCTTTGATATCATAGTCTACGTTTTGTATTCGTTTCATACATCGTGGACTTGTATTGGATTTATTTATACGGTATTGTATTTTTGAGTCCTCTGTTGGACTTTGTGCTTGGGGTTTTGCTATGCACCTACCGAGGGGGCAGCTCAGGTGAGTTTATATTTCCAGTATAGAGTGTTTCATCATCTTATGCTTTATATATATCTGTTTTGAGGCCTGAGGCCAATTTATAAACTGCGTGTGTTGTGTGTATGTGTAAATTGTCCGCCGAACAGGGGAGATGCTGTCCGATTTTATATTAGATCAGCGGCTCCAATGGTCTCGGGGTGTGACAATTTATTTTGGTATCAGAGCAGGTTCAGATGCCTGTTCTTGTTTTTCGGATTTGTCGGCGTTAAATCTGATACCTACTCGGTAGGTGTCAGAGCTCGGGTTTGATAGTCTACCCTAGTACATTTTGGATCTTCGGAGTCATTTTCGTGACGTGATTTGGACTGTGGGACCTGGCGGCGACGAGACATCTCCAGGCAGCAAGAGGTATATATTTCTAGAACTATCCTACTGTTAGTATTCACTATTAGGTTTAGGATTGATTAGATTATCCCAGCTTGGTGGGATCATATATTCATACTGGATGGATATATATTTACAGACTTGGTTTTTAGTTGGATTGACATGTTGTCAATCTATCTTACTTGTGATCGTTCATGGGAGCGATTTGTTGATACATTGCGGATGAGGATAATGTTAAATTCTCTAGTGACACCGATTGTTGAGTCAGAAAGCTAAGTTCGAATATGTCGGTAACCTATTGGAGGTTAAGGATTTTGGTTTTCCTAGACCTTACTATTCATTGTACATGTATCAGCTATTATTAGCTGAGCGAGAACTAGGGTTGGCTACCGTAGTTGGCTCGATCAGTGTAGGATCGATTTACCCTGGTTCAAAGGGTTTCAGACCTTTGGGTTGTTCGTGCCTGATTAGAGGACTTGGAAGACACGTTTAGGGTACACGATTTACATTGATGTAGAAGGGTAGCATTAGCTACGTGCTATCATCCTATCTCATGGGAATTTTCATCATGGATCACCTGTACCTGGTTGATGACCTAGAAGGTATAGTTTGATGGGTGACTTGAGCTAGTACGAAAAAGTGTGGGGCGAATTGCTTGACTCCTACGGGTTACCGCATGTACTTGGTTTGGATAACCAAGGCGGTACCTTCGTACTCATGATTTGCGCTGAAGCGAATCACTTACGAGGCTAGACCACCTTTGGGTGGAAGATGCCGAAGACGACCTTTATGAAATAAAGAATCACTTTGTGATTATGTTGAGATACTCTTGAGAGGTAGAGTGTCTCTATTTTCTTGCTAAGGAGTTAACCTCAGAGGTTTTTGAACCTTGAGTGGAGGAATTGAAGAGTTTGGGGTTTCGAGGCGATGGTCGATTGACTCGCTCGTCGCTACGCTATTTTATGAGAGATTTTGACTCATAGCTTAAGCGTATGTGACTGGATCATCTTGTTGGGACTTTGGGATGTACGATCGGCAAGAGTGCAGAGGATGTGAAGTTAGCTGTGTCCTTACCTTCCGGAAAAGTATTGGGGATTAACCAGAAGGTCAAAGGATGCCCACTGGTATTTCGGTGGTTATACCCCCATTGTGGATTCACTAGTTCTCGAAAGGATAGAGTTGATATCACCTCTTCCTTATGTGTGTTGAGAGGTGGATTGAGATTTATGAATCTCCATGACTTGTTGGTACTCGAGATAGTGGAATTCGATGTCATTCTCAGCAGAGTTTGGCTTATAGTGTACCATGCCACCGTGGATTGCCGGACGAGGGTGGTCACTTTTCGGCCTCCGGACAAACCCTCGTGGGATTTCACCGGCATCCGAGACGACGACATATCTGTTATTTCTGCACTCCAGGCACAGAGATTGTTATCACTGGGCTGTCAGGGTTATCTGTTATCGATGATTAGCGTGGATGACAACAGTAGTTCCTCTCTTCTGGATATTCCAGTCGTTCGGGAGTTCCCAGATGTCTTTCCAGAGGAGCTACCGGGTCTTCCTCCCAGGAGACAGATAGAGTTCACTATAGAGCTGATTCCGGGGACTGCGCCGGCATTTAAGGCTCCTTATCGCATGACACCAAAAGAGTTGGATGAGCTGAAGGTTCAACTCCAGGAGTTATTAGATCGAGGGTTCATCAGACGAGCGTATCTCCTTGGGGTTCACCGGTTCTATTTGTCAAGAAGAAGGACGGTTCTTTGAGGTTATGCATTGACTACCGACAGTTGAATGCAGTAACCATCAAGAACAAGTACTCGTTGCCACGGATAGAGGATTTGTTTGATCATCTTAGAGACACCTCAGTGTATTCTAAGATTGATCTGCGGTCCGGATATCATCAGCTGAGAGTTAGAGACTCAGATGTTCAGAAGACAGCGTTCTGCACTAGATATGGGCACTATGAGTTCTTGGTAATGCCATTTGGGCTTATCAACGCTCCAGCGGTATTCATGGATTTGATGAACCGCATATTCCTGGAGTATCTAGATCAGTTTGTGATTGTCTTTATTGATGACATCTTGATCTATTCGCGTTCTAAGGAGGAGCATGCGCAACATCTTCGCATAGTTTTGGAGACTCTCCGACGGGAGCACTTATTTGCGAAGTTCAGCAAATGCGCATTCTGGCTATCGTCAGTCGGTTTTTTGGGGCACGTGGTTTCCAGCCGTGGTATTTCAGTAGACCCCCAGAAGATCGAGGCTGTCACCAGTTGGGAGCAACCGAAGTCGGTTCAGGAGGTTCGCAGTTTCTTGGGATTAGCCGGCTACTACCGACGATTTGTTGAGGGCTTTTCGAGCATAGCTATGCCGTTGACACGCCTTACCAGGAAAGGCGTGAAGTTCACATGGTCGGAGGCTTGTGAGGTTAGTTTCCAGGAGCTGAAGCAGAGATTAGTGTCGGCACCCGTCCTCGTTCTTCCATCAGGAGAGGATGGATTTGTGCTTTATATGGATGCGTCTTATCAGGGATTGGGCGCTGTTCTGATGCAGCACGGGAGGGTAGTGTCTTATGCTTCTCGACAGCTGAAGGAGCATGAGAAGAACTACCCAGTTCACGATTTAGAGTTGGCAGCGATTATTTTTGCGTTGAAGATCTGGAGGCATCACCTGTATGGGGTTACTTTTGAGATATTCACGGATCATAAAAGCCTCAAGTATCTTTACACGCAGAAGGAGCTCAACCTCCGACAGAGGAGGTGGATGGAGTTCCTGAAGGACTACGATTGTACCATTAGCTACCACCCTGGGAAAGCTAATGTCGTTGCTGACGCCTTGAGTAGGAAGTCCAGAGGAGTACTGGCTTACCACCGAGTTCTGGTCACCGAGATCGTCCAGAGTTTCTCAGAGTTGGGTCTAGAGGAGCAGGGTCAGACTGAGAGGGGTATTCTGGCGACCATTGTTGCTCAGTCTTCCATTCGGACGAGGATCAGAGAGGCTCAGGCGAGCGATCAGCATCTGCAGTTCCTCGGCAGTCGAGCAGCCACAGAGTAGCAGTCTGATTTCACACGAGACGATGTGGGTGTCTTGTATTTTCGCGGGAGACTTTGCGTACCCGAGGGCCACCCTATTTTGGAGGAGCTATTACAGGAGGCACATCGCTCCCGATTTGCTATCCATCAGGGTGCCACCCGCATGTATCGGGATCTGAGACGTTCCTACTGGTGGAACGGAATGAAGCGGGATATTGCCGACTTCGTAGCCCGATGCCTGGTATGCCAGCAGGTTAAGGCAGAGCACCAGAGACCTGCTGGGCTACCGCAGAGTATTCCCATTCCTGAGTGGAAGTGGGAACACGTTACTATGGATTTCGTGGTGGGATTGCCTAGGACCAGACGAGGCCTTGACGTGATTTGGGTGATCGTTGATCGATTGACCAAATCTGCGCACTTTCTAGCTATTCGGAGGACCGATTCATTGGATAGATTAGCAGAGCATATTGCAGAGAGATCATCAGATTGCATGACATACCGTTGAGTATCATCTTCGACCGAGATCCGCGTTTCACCTCACGTTTCTGGCAGAGTCTGCAGACGGCCATGGGTACCGAGCTCAGATTTAGTATTGCGTTCCATCCATAGACTGATGGTCAGTCAAAGCGTACCATCCAGACCTTGGAGGACTTACTGCGAGCCTGTGTTATGGATTTCGGAAGCAGCTGGGAGGATCATCTGCATCTCGTCGAGTTTGCCTACAACAACAATTATCATGTGGCTATCCAGATGACACCGTATGAGGCGTTGTATGGTAGGCCTTGTAGGACATCCATCCTCTGGGAGGAGGTTGGGGAATCCTAGCTGTTAGGACCTCAGAGAGCTCAGCACGAGGCAGAGTTAGTCCGTATTATCAGATGCAGGATATCTGAGGCGCAGGATCGTCAGAAGAGCTATGCCTACCGGAGACGGAGACCTCTGGAATTCTCCGTAGGTGATCACGTATTTCTGCGAGTTTCACCCACGAAAGGGGTGAAACGATTCGGTCTTCGGGGGAAGCTTGCCCTACGTTACATCGGCCCGTTCCAGATTCTGGAGAGGGTTGGGACAGTGGCTTATCGTTTGGCTCTTCCACCATCCATCACCGGTGTACACGATGTATTTCACGTATCAATGCTGAGGAGATACGTACCAGACCCTTCACACGTGTTGTCGGATGTCTCAGTTCCACTTCAGTCTGACGCGTCTTACGAGGAGATTCTGGTACGGATTTTTTTGGGTCACCGGGAGCGTCAGTTGCGGAACAAGACAATCCGATTGGTTAAAGTCGGATGGCAGCATCACTCAGATGAGGGGGCTACCTGGGAGCTTGAGGATGTCATCCGAGTCGTCACCCCCATCTATTCACTTGAGGTATGCATGGTTAGTTACTGTTCAGTATTTATATCAGCATACTTCTTGATAATGTTTACTATAGTGAATACCGAAATTTGGGGACCATATTTTTATTAGTGGGGGAGGATGTTAAATCTGACACTTTTATTCTACTGCAGAAAATTTTTCAGAAAACACCCTAGGGTGTACGGGCTCTTAGACAAAATTTCAAGGAGTTAAATGGAATTAAACTAAATATGTTGAGGTCTAAAGGGCTTCAAACTTCAAATCAAGTGTCTGGAATTAATAGAGCAGAATTTAGACGGAGTAAGTGGCTTAAATTTCATAAATTAAGGGTAGAACAGTAAAGGTCCGAAAGGTTTGGACTAAAGTGCAAAATGTCAATCCCTAATATACTCCCACTTCTTTTCTTCTCCTTCGCTCGCGTGACCTAGCTTCTTTATTTGCCCGCAGCAGCGCCGACCACTTCACCTTCCTTTCTCTTCTCGCGAACCCTAGCGACCGCCCTCTCTCAATCCACAGCGACGACTTGAGGTTCTTCACCCTCTCGATCGCCGACGACTCTTTTTCCCTCTACGCGAAGCCGGCGAGCTCAAGGCCGACGACTCCCCTTCCCTCTCGGCGCGCACTCGACGTCGAAGCCCCAATCATCGCCAACCTCTGCCTTCCGACGGTTTCCTCTTGGCGCTTACCTGGCTTGCATCATAATGAGGTAGTTTGATTCGGATTGGGGTTGTCGTTTGCCCTATTTTTCATTCTTTCTGAGATTTGATTTGTCTTTCCCAAATCACAGCTCTCCTCCAAACATTTGGTGGATTGGATATCTGATTATGCCTAGATCTAGAGCTAGGGATTGCTGGAATTTGTTCCTCAGTGGTCGACCTTGCCAAAACTCGAGCTGAGTTGTGTCTCCCCGCCGACAATCATCTTAGGCAAGGTATGCTTTGGAATTTGGTTAGCTTTGAATCCATGGGTTTGATTTAGAGTAGATCAGCTTGTTGCTTTGAGTGGACAAACTGGGGTTGCTGCAGGGAAGGGCTGTTTTCATTTGGGTTTGGAACTCCTTGTCGTGTGATACCATGTAAAATCAGTCTAGCTTAGTAGCTGATTGAGCTGTGGGATTAAATGTGTAGAGATTGGCATCAGCTTAGTATTTCAAAGATAGATTACTATTCTTGAGGGCAATCGGATTGTGGGAATGGATTTTCTGTGTTTAGATGTTGTAGTAAATTGTATTATTGGTCTTATGACCATTGCCATGAAGATCTACATTGGTTATGAGATGGACATGTTCATTAGATTCTGCTCCCAGCCGTGAGCTATACTTTGGGCTAGATTCATAGATGGATTGGAATTTAGGATTAAACCTAAAGTGAAATATAATCCTAAATCTTAATTACGCGGAGTAATTAGAAGCCTTTCATTTAATTAGAGGTAATTAAATGGAAATGAAATGATTAGGTTAATCCTAGTATGGTTAGGGATTAATTAGCTCGTAATTATCGTTTTGTATAATAGCTAATTAAATACATCCTTGATACAGGAGTTTGATTGGATATTGACGGGTGGTTCTTTCTGCCTTGATACGGACTTCTACTCTTGGAGGCGGGTACTTCTTGCTTATATATGTAGATCCACTTTATCTTTATGCATGGATAGTTATTTATGCAGTAGGCTGATATTGACCTTTATCTGCTACCATTTTGTTATCTTGCTTGATACTTATGCTTGACCTTGGATATGATCTACATTTACTTCTATACAGTCTCGTTTATTTGTTATCTGACTCTGTATAGCATTGGTATGAGCATGAGTATGTGGATAGAGATTAGCATACCATTGTATGGTTGCATTGGTTGATTCTGGTCATACTTGCACGTGTGTTTAGATATGGACTGATTGGGTTATTGTGGTATGTCACCTGATATCTGCATTGGTTGGTTTTATTCATACTTGCACGTGTATCTGGATATAGGATTGATTGGGTTATGATGCATACATATGACCTGTGCATGATAAGTTGAGTTATGTGTCGATGACCTGGTAGGGGTTGCATGTGTTAGTCATGCACCATACATGCACTGTTGCATGCCGGCGATCAGCGACTCCCTTGTGGTTGAGCCTAATCGTCTTCCGGCACATGATATGCACACACGCCACTCATGGGTTAGTGGATACCGCTGGGTGTGTGCATTTGCTCTGTAGTGCTCCGCTCGTCCACTCAGGGGTAGTGGTTTCGGAGCGTGGTAGCACACAGAGATCCCTTCTCTTCCCATAGACCAGAGAAGATGAGAGAGATATCTCCCCCATATATACATGGGGCGGGGCGATAGCTCCACCAGCATCCTGTCCTCTCGATCACTCAGGAGCAGTGATGGCAGAGTGCGGACAGTGTCACCGCTCTACCCACTCGGCCGACACAGTATCGCCTGTCTCGGTGGCTTTACTGGAGTTAGGGGGTGACCATTACATTGCATCATGTGCATATGATGTATTTGTGCATTGATTGTGTTTGCTGCATTTACTTGCTGCACTTGTTTGTCATGCACATACAGGAGGTACTTTTGATATGGTTTGTTGACCCTGCACTTGCTCGTATAGTACGAGTCCTATTATGATCATGATAGACTGATTTCTAGTATGTACAGTCATTTATTATTTCAGTTATGCATACTTCTGATATTATTATGGAGACTGTATCCTGTTGTTTCTTTATAGCTGTTTTAGCTACTTTTCTGCCATGCATATCTTTCTATATACCCGCGAGTCCACTTGGATTCACCACCCGTCGTAATATTTTTGTTTTCAGGTTGATAGCTCGCTGGAGGAGCCCAGTTGCCAGTCCCGGGTCCCCACGACTCCATTTGGATGGATGCTTCCGCTGGTTTTGTTTTCTTTGACATCATAGTCTACGTTTTGTATTCGTTTCATATATCGTGGGCTTGTATTGGATTTATTCGTACGGTATTGTATTTTTGAGTCCTCTGTTGGACTTTGTGCTTGCGGTTTTGCTACGCACCTGCCCAGGGGCAGCTCAGGTGAGTTTATATTTCCAGTATAGAGTGTTTCATCATCTTATGCTTTATATATATCTGTTTTGAGGCCTGAGGCCAATTTATAAACTGCGTGTGTTGTGTGTATGTGTAAATTGTCCGCCGGACAGGAGTGATGCTGTCCGATTTTATATTGGATCAGCGACTCAATGGTCTCGGGGCGTGACAATTTATTTTGGTATCAGAGCAGGTTCAGATGCCTGTTCTTGTTTTTCGGATTTGTCGGCGTTAAATCTAATACCTACTCGGTAGGTGTCAGAGCTCGGGTTTGATAGTCTACCCGAGTACATTTCGGATCTTCGGAGTCATTTTCGTGACGTGATTTGGACTGTGGGACCTAGCGGCAACGGGACATCTCCAGGCAGCATGAGGTATATCTTTCTAGAACTATCCTACTGTTAGTATTCACTATTAGGTTTATGATTGATTAGATTATCCCAGCTTGGTGGGATCATATATTCATACTGGATGGATATATATTTGCAGACTTGGTTACCAGGATTCATAAACTCTAGTACTTAAGCTTGGAGGTCTAGAGTTCGAATCCCGGGGAAGGCAAAAATCCACTGACCAGGGGTGGGAAGTCCTAGTGAGTAACGGCACGGCCGACGGTCATAAGTGTTAGGATCTTGTGATGGCTAGAGAGGGGGGTGTGAATAGCCACCCACCAAAAACTCGCTTCTTCTTCCTAAAATCAGATTACCAGCGGAAAACAAACAAAACAGAAATAAACTAAAACAGAGACACAATGTTTACAAGGTTCGGGGATAACTTGCCTCTACTCCTTGGCGTGCCCGTAAGGTGGGCGATCCCTTGATCTTCGGCAGATCAGGCCTCAGAATGAATCTGGCTAAAAACTTCTCCTTCTCGGTGGAGTAACCTCACACACAGGCGTCGACACCCACTGACCCCTTCTGAGCTCTCAACATACTGAAGTCATCCTCTTTAGCTGCAGCTTCAGGTCAGGTGCCATTGAAACTTGCAAATGTATCAAACAAAATAGCACCAGAGAAAGTCACTCTTGACCCTTCTTCTTGCTCCTTCATTTGAATATCAAAGTTCTGTGTCGTCTGCACACTTATAGATTCATTAGTGAAGCAAATCAGAAGCAAATCAGAAATCAGAACTGCGCTGACAACAATTTGAATTAAAGTTCAGAGGTGTTGATCGGTCACCTTGACCGATCAGACAACCTCCTGACCAATCAGAGTCTATCCTGATTGATCCAGTGACGTTCTGATCAGTCTCACCGACCGATCAGGGACCAGGGGATCGGTCACTAGACCGATCCCTAAACTTACTGGAAATTCAGGTCAAATCACCTGATCGGTCAAGGTGACCGATCAGGCAGGTGCTGGACCGATCAAGATCCATCCTGATCGGTCCAGGGCGGTTCTGATCGATCAAGGTGACCGATCAGGATCTTTCTGTGTCCACACAGAATGTTTTCTGATCGGTCACCAGACTGTTCAGAAAACCTTCTGTTTCCTCAGAAGCTTTCTGGATCGGTCAACAGACCGATCAACTATCAAGAGAGTTTGTGTCAACTCCCTGATCGGATTTCAGACTGATCCAGCCAACTTTGCTCTGATCATTTGATTAATTCATGGCCAATTCTGACCATGACTAATTTAAGGTAGACCCTGAGTCCAGAGAACAGGCTCCCTTGCCCACTCTGACTCAGTCTGGTCCGGAGAACGAGCTACCGAGCCCTCTCCGACTTATCCCGGTCCAGAGAACGAGCTACCGAGCCCTCTCAGACCAAAATCCGGAGAACGAGCTACCGAGTCCTCTCCGACTCATCCCGGTCCAGAGAACGAGCTACCAAGCCCTCTCTGACCAGAGTCCGGAGAACGAGCTACCGAGCCCTCCTCCGACTCATCTCGGTCCAGAGAACAAGCTACCGAGCCCTCTCTGACCAAAGTCCGGAGAACGAGCTACCGAGCCCTCTCCGATTCATCCCAGTCTAGAGAACGAGCTACCGAGCCCTCTCTGACCAGAGTCTGGAGAACGAGCTACCGAGCCCTCTCTGACCAGTACACTTAATCCGAACTCTATCTGATCTTAATTCTCACTCAACCGAACTTAAAT
>JAGFNQ010000919.1:0-36572 GCA_024364735.1 Boesenbergia rotunda
TTCGTGTTTGACATGGTAATCTACAACATAAAATGCAGAAAATAAATATCCACCATTGTATCATATTTTATTTATCATTTAACTAGGCCTTTAATTAAATGATGCTCCCACTGAATTATAGGGCTTTGGTAGAATCGAGTCATAGATGTGGTAAAACCACACTACTAGATCCACACCAACTAACTATAATTCTCGTAGGTCAAGATCCACATCATACTATGCCTTGAGTTAGCTTTGGCTAAATCGCCCAAGACTTAGTATGATCGGTAGGTACTAATTACCAATTACATCTCTATGCAACTCTTGTTTATAGGATCAAGAATTAACATTTATGAATAATCTTGAGTTAGCTTTGGCTAAATCTCCCAAGACTATTGATAAATGCGATCTTGTCCTACCTTTCCAACTATTGGAGTATGCCTATAGTTAGGCTCGATCCAATTGAGCTAACTAGTTACTCAATCTAATTGAGCTCAATCTAACCCAAGCGTGATAGGTGGGACCAAGGTTGTCCCTCCGCATCCCACCAAGATTAAATGCATTGCTCTGCTTTGGCAGATTCAACAATCGCATATGATCGTGGTAGTGATGGGTATCAAGGCTCGTTAGGCATATACGAGTTGATTTCGATTTAGATCTAATCTAATCGATGATGTGCATCGTATTTAGGCATTTATTAAATCTAATTTAACCTAAATGTGTATTAGGTGCACATCAAGATGTGATTCCCACATTACATGTACATCACAAACACTCATGTATATTCTATTCTATACTAACATGCATCACATACATATAAGGAAAAATAAAATATACAAGAAAATTAAAGTGTGATTAGTCATGGCCCTACTAAGATCTTCTCAAGCCAATGAGAAGATCCTTTGGTCAACCTAGGGTCTAGGCAGCAGCTTCTCCAAGCTCCTCCTTCCAGAACCCCATGTGTTGTCGGCTTGCTTCCCACGAGTCCGTCTTCTCCAGAATTTCCTTCATCTTCAATTTTGTACATTACAAAATTTATACTCGAGTTACATTCGAGTCTTAAACTAATTTTAACAAAATAATAAATAAAAGGCCGACACGCAGGTCACAATCACAATACAACACACACAACACAAATAACGGCAAGCAGGCCGTAATATGAATTACACACATATTTTAATCTAATTAAAATAGGGTCTTGGGCCATGACCATCACACTACTGTACATAATTCAAAATTATGTATTTTACAGAAATTTATCTAATTTTTCTATGTATTTTATGAATTTTATGAGTCACAACTCCACGGCGGTCCCGTTAAGCGGGTTTCGGGCACAATCACGTGACAAGGCCCCTTGCGGGGTTAGGGGCGGCGCCCCTACTCACGAAATTAATTTCGTGAGTGTCGTATCGCGATCTAACAATGCCTAACCCACTGTCCCAAAATCTATTTGGGCGAAACTTGCCGTTTCGGAGAAGTTTTTCTCGGTGGTCGAAGTGTACAAGTGCTTCGCACTCGTTGCTTCGCCTCTACGAGAAAAATACTCACAAAATCCTAAAAATTAGAAAAATTACAGAATCATAAACTACTCTAAATTTTGTATCCCATACAAAAAAAATAAATACGTGCTTCGCACGTGGCTCTGATACCACTGTTGGGTTTTTCGGGCCGCGAAAACCGCCTTTTCGCGTCGCGGAAACCCCGAGAACCCAAAGCCATGGATCTCGTGCGAAGAAAAATTCCGAAACAAAAATCATGTATTCATTTCATGCTCAAAACTCGATCTACTCCTAGATCTAAAGAGGGATAAACCATTTTACCTTTGGTGCGTGCCCCGCTTAATCCCGCTCGCTCCTTTTGGATGTCGGATCTCTAGGACGTCAAGTGCCGTCCCTCTAGAAGTATCCACGCGAACAAAGTGGATGGAGGAAACCCTTTAGGTGTGCTAGCACCTTTCAAGGGTTCGGCCAAGAGGAGGAGAAGAAGAAGAGCACCAACACTTGGAGGAGGAAGAAGAGAAGACACACCATCATCAAAAAAAATGGAACCAAAACTTGGTTTTTGTTCTCTCATTGTGGCCGGCTACATAATGGCCATTAATGGCCATTAAGTGGCCGGCCATAATGGCCATTAAGTGGCCTGCCATAACCCCCTTTCAATTTGAATTCAAATTCAAATGGGGGGGTTACAACCTTTGGAGATGATGTGGAGCATCATCATTGGTCAAATACCAAGCCAAGTCATCACTTGGTCAAGTCAAGGTGAGGTGGCCTTTTGGTCAAGTCAAACTTGACCATTAATCTTCCTTGATGAGGTGGCATCCACACTTAATGCTCTTGATGATGTGGAGCATCATCAATGGTTGGCTCCATGCCAATTCATCACCATGATGTGGCATTAAGTCAAGTCTAACTTGAGGTGGATTTGGGTCAAGTCAAACTTGCCTTTTATGGACTTTCCATATTTAGTCAAGTCAAACTTGACTCCATTTCTTCTCCCATGTCAAGTCTAACTTGAAGTGGAACCAAGTCAAGTCAAACTTGATTTGGATTTGGGTCAAGTCAAACTTGCCTTTTATGGACTTTCCATATTTAGCCAAGTCAAACTTGACTTCATTTTTTCTCCATCTATTTGTTCTTTGTGTGTGACCCTATAGGTTCTTGTAACGTTGGCAATGCTTCTAACCTCTTAGAAACATAAGCAATGAGCGGTATCTAGCAACACATCATTGCTACCCAAGTTACAAGAATGTTGAGATCCAACATCACCAATGTGACTACTAATTATGACTTTCATAATATGTGACAATGTCCTTCTATCGTCGATATCTAGATTGATCTTCTATGAAGCATAGACCGTGTCCTCCTCCAATCAATCTATGTGTCTTGAACTCCAAGTAGACTCACTATAATCAAATAAGCTCAATATCTCATATTGCCTTATTTGGGCATGGCCATGCACTTAGTGATCTCACTCTATGAAGACTATGATATCTCTCCCGTCATATAGGAGGGATAGATCCCATCTACATCACTCACATCCCTCCGCATAATTTGTTACATACCCAGTAATCGCCTTTATAGTCCACCCAGTTACGGGTGACGTTTGACGAAACCAAAGTACATAACTCCTTATGTAGGGAACTATGGTGACTTCAGGTCTAAGGACTAATAGTCATACTAATAGTCACATGAGAAAGTATATGACACTCATATTGTTAGTGATATGAGAGAAGTGTCCTAAGGCAATCGCCTTATGATTGTAAACATTTATTTCAATAAATGATAATTCACTATTTGAGTATACATGTTTGTGTATTTGATTGGGATCTTAATCTCATCTACTGAATGTCCGCCATACAATTCACAGCATAAGAGAATTTGTGATGGGATCACAACTAGTGATTATCTCTAAATGTACAAATGTGAAGTGTTGGAAATATCCCTAGTCGATGAATTGATAAATACGGACATTATCAATTCTGTTGAGACTAGCATGGGTTATTCTCTAATCAGCTTATTCTCACTGGCTAGTGACATTGGGATGTCCGGAGATAAACATGGATGCTAGTTAAGGGAACTAGTTCATTGGAGTGACTAGCTGTATGACTTCATATGGGAATCTACATATAGATATGTCAATGAAGATCTTACTGTGGCTTAAGTGCGATGTTCCTTTGACTTGCGGTGTTCAAGTCATCTTGGTCATGGAGACTTATACTTTGACATCTTATGCAAGCATCTCCAAGGAGGTGTGGACCCACGATGATCGGGTATAAGCCGAAGTGCTCGAAGATGTTTGAACAGCCTACAAAGGATTCACCACTCCTTGCGAGGAGATGTATACCCAGGCCTATCGTCGGATTGTTACTCAAAGCCTCTGGCAAGAGCATATCATGTTAAGAGTGCGAGTCTCTTAAATACATGAGAGTAATTAGAAATCCAAAGGACGAGAAAGACATTACTTGGGCTAGGTGTGACGTAGTCAGCCTAGTGGGGACTGACACCATTGACCGTGTCCTGAACCAAGTGGGTATAAGGTGGTGAAGGGAATGGGGCACGATTCATTAGAGCTGCTGAAGGGTTTCAGAATAATTTCTTCTGAGGTCAAACCGTTGATCTTTCGATTAATTGGGGATCATGATGTACTACTAGGTGCCACTCATGATCGTTCTATAATTAGTTAAATTATAGACGGCCAACATAAATCGAAAGCCTATTTAGTCACACGCACTACGAGTAATCCGAGGGATTTAAAACGAGTTGAAAATTGGATTTTCCGATCAAGAGAAATAAGTCGAATCTGAGTTAGTCAGAGGTGCAATGGAAGCTAAAAATGGCTAAGTCTTTTGAAGGCTTTTTGGGCGAATTAAATGAGTTTAATTCGCGGCGGTTCGGGTTGGTTTGGCCGGCCAAAGAGGGTGTCAAAACACCCTTTGGTGGCCGGCCAAATAAGAGGAGAAAACCAATTAATTTTGGTTTAATTAATAAAATAAATCTAGTGCTATTTATTTTATAAATTATGGATGAATAAATTTGTATAAAGAAATTTATATAAATAAAATTTATAGAAATTTATTCTTTTATGGAAGATTAAAATAATCCATGAATTGGTTTATTCTAATTTTATAAAATCAATTAAAAATTGATTTTTCCATAATAAGAAAGTTTATAAATTTCTTATAAAAATTTATTCCATAATTTAAAGAGAAAAAGAATTAGTTTTATTATAAATTAGTTTATAATAAAGACTCGGTTTAAACGGAATAATTAATAAGAAAATTTATAAGATAAATTTCTTATAACTAATTCCGTTAAATCCGCTAATTCGGTTTAGAGGGAGACTTAGCAAAGGAGTTGCTACTATATAAAAGAACCAAAGGCTAGCCCTTATTCCCAATTAAGAGATTAATTATTCTCTCCCTCTCTCTCTCTTAATCTCTTCTCTCTTCTCTTCTTCCCTCTCTTGCCTAGGGCCGGCGCCCACCCTAGAGGATTAGGGCCGGTGCACAAAGGACCCCTTGGAGGAGGCCGTGAGCTTCAAGAAGAAGAAGGAGAACCCGAATACGAAGAAGAAGAAGCGGATAGCGACTCCTCTTTTCTCGGAATTGGATTCCGTTACTTCGTTGGTTAGTTTCCTATCTTTCCTCTGTTGTTCATCTAGTTGTACCTTCCGAGAATCTAGTAGTTCTCGTCGGCACAAAACTCGTGACTTTGCGAAGTCATCCCGAAGAGAACTCGGCGTGGACGCGAATAGAGGCGGAGCTTCCAAGGGACGCTACGGTTGGATCTCGTCCCTTACTTCGAGTTACGAGAGGTACTTGGTAAATTTGTTTACTTTTCCGCAAAGTTTTATTTTATGATTATGTCAACACAATGTAAGGTTGCATGCTAGATACGAAGTTAAAATAATTTAGGAAATTATTTTATGCAAACTCTTCCGCTGCACGAAAAATTTTGAATTTTACGAACTCGTATCCTTGTCGACATGCACCCGGTCCCAACAGTGGTATCAGAGCCGGTTAGTGTTCGACATAATCGTATAATTGTTTTGTGGAAAACTTTGTCATGATCTCAATTTCGGAAAATTTTTCTAATTATGGAAACTTTCAAATTATAATAAATTTTAGATTTAGAAATTTCAAAGTTTGGAAATCCTCATGAAATTTCGCAAATGTTTGAAATTTTCTAGTTTCTGAAATTTTATAATAATTGTGAAAATTTCCCATCTTTGGAAACTTTCCAATTTTTGGAAATATGTAAGTTTTCTTTTTACCAGAAACTTACAATTATTCTGAAAAATTATTTTTGAAATCTCGCAATTTTGGGCACTTTCTTTTGAGAAAGTCTAGACAAATTCATGGACAGTTAATTGACAATTAAATTTGAATTGGTTTTTAAATTGACAACAAAATTCTTTATTTTGGATTGAGCCTCGGGGAGCCGTCCAATTTAAAGTTAGTTGTTGTAATTTAATTTCCCAATTTTTAATTGAAATTATCATGTTTGATTTGGATTGAGCCTCGGGGAGCCGTCCAATTAGATTTACAACACATTACTTTTCTTTGGGTATCTGAGCCTCGGGGAGCCACCCTTAGAAAACAATTTGTTGTAATTAATTAAATCCATGAATAAATATGTTGAAGAGGTGATGCTCTTACATATTGTTGTCTCCAAAATTAATTAGGAAAATGGTTTCCTATAGAGTATTCTTAAATAAGATTTTCATGAAAATAATATGTAGTTGAATTAAGGGATTTGTCTCTTAATTTAATAAGATTTGATTTAGAGAAATCAAAGTCTTGAACATATTATTTCCGAAATTAATTATGACAATTTAGGAAATTGTTTCCCAAAACAATTCCTTTAATAAAGTATGAAATTATAATTAGGAAATCCGGTTCCTAATTTAATTCATGAGACTTGATAAATTAAGTCACATACATACTTTATTAAGGAAATCGTTAGTCATGACATAATTCTATGTCATGAATGTGCTTAGAAAAGATGAGACCCAAAAATGCCTTACAAAATATTAAGGCTAACACCTTCCATTAATATGGTTAGAACCGGAGTTTTGTTTCTCGATTGGGTTGATGGACACATCCATGCCCGACTTGAACCTCAACATGTTCAAACCATGGAATTAGTTTATGAATAATATAGTTCGAGTCAGAGGTCAATCATTAGTTTTAGTTGTTGGACACATCCAAGCCTGACTAAGCGGTTGAATGAGCTCCAACCATGTTAAAACTATTTCTTGATTAATGGATCAGTCTTAAGCTTGGAGCATCGATTTGTTGTGCCACAGCCAAGGTCGATGTAAAGAGAGGTGCAGTTGGGTGCTATGTATAATGATACATACTTGTTATGAGTTAACAACCCAATGATTTATGCAAACATTCAATTAGTTGATAGCATAAAGTGATAGTTACATATATGTGATGTGTAATCGGTATAATTACCTACCTTCATAGCTAAGAAAAACTTGATGGCCACAGTCATGGTTGTTCTTATCTATGGTTGGATATCAACCTATTTGGAGATGTTCCTACGATCTCCCGAATTGATAAAAAGGGTTATTCAATTTGAAAAATAAATAGGATTTTATTAATGTATGTTGATACATTCTTTAATCAATCTTCTCACATAAACTCAATTTGTATTTCTAGGTTAATCACTCGATCATGTCTTCCCTAAACTTGCGTTCCATTTTGGACACCAATAAACTGACTGGGCCGAACTTCATTGACTGGCTTCGAAACTTAAGGATAGTCCTCAAGGCGGAAAAGCTTGTTTATGTCATTGAAAATCAACTTCCCAACCATCCTCCAGAGAATGCAACTCCAGACCAATTGTTGGCCTATCAGAAACATGTGACCGATTCTGAAATGGCGGGTTGCATCATGCTAGCATCTATGGTACCTGAGCTGCAAAAGCAGCATGAGCATATGGATGCTTATACCCATCATCTTCCATCTTCATGAGTTATTTGAAGAGCAGGCGAGATCCGAAAGGTTCGAGGTCTCCAGACTCCTCTTTACCTCAAAGATGCAGGAAGGCACTTCTGCCTCACAATTCGTGTTAAAGATGTTGGGGTACATTGAGCGACTGGGCACACTCGGCTTTGCAATGGATCATGAACTAAGTATTGACTTAATTCTGAATTGTCTGTCCAAAAGTTGTTCACAATTTGTGATGAACTATCGGATGAACAAGCTGGAGACTACCATTCCTGAGTTAATCAACATGCTGAAGGCTGTTGAGCCCGCTGTGAAGCAGGATCAAAAGGCGGTACTGTTAGTTGGTTCCTCAAAGAAAGGTTCTAAGAGGAAGGCCAAAGAACAAACAAAGGGAAGAAGAAAAAGGCCAAGAAGACTGAAAAGAAACCAAAAGGAACTTGCCATCATTGTGGCAAGGAGGGTCACTGGCGAAGAAACTGCAAGGCTTATCTTGAGTCCTTGAAGAATAAGGCATCCGATGCCCCTTCCTCTTCAGGTATCTTCGTTATTGAATGTCACTCTATTTCCTCAAATACCTGGGTACTTGATACTGGGTGTAGCTCACATATATGTAATGACATACAGGGGCTAAGGAATAGAAGAAGACTTGTCAAAGGAGAAGCAAATATGCGAGTTGGAAATGGAGCAAAGATTGCTGCTGTTGCCATCGGAACCTATTTGCTAAAGCTCCCCACTGGACGTGTCTTAGAATTGGATAATTGTTATTTTGTTCCTTCATTAATAAAGAACATTGTATCTATTTCATGTTTGAATGAAAAAGGTTATCATTTAACTTTCAGTAACAATTGTTGTTACATAACTTTAAATGACGTTCTTTATGGGAATGGAACTTTGTGCAATGGCATCTACATGTTAGATTTATCCAGTGACATTTTCAATATCGAAGTTAGCAACAAACGTGCTCGAATAGATAATCGAATAGACTCCTACACGTGGCACTGTCGTCTTGGCCATATAAGTAATAAACGCATGACCGAATTATACCGATGTGGAATTTTGGAATCATTTGAACCCGGTTCATTTGATACATGCGAATCGTGCTTAAAAGGCAAGATGACCAAATTACCCTTTCCCGGAAAGGGTAATCCAGTGGGAGAGTTGCTTGGTCTAATACATACCGATGTATGCGGACCAATGTCAACTCAAGCACAAGGAGGCTATAACTACTTCATCACCTTTATCGATGATCACTCACGATTCGGTTATGTGTTCTTGATGAAACACAAATCTGAAGCTTTTGATAAATTCAAAGAATTCAGAAATGAAGTAGAGAAACAACTTGGCAAAAGTATTAAAATACTTCGATCCGATCGGGGTGGAGAATACTTAAGTCAAGAGTTCCAAGATTATCTTAGGGACAATGGGATATTATCCCAATGGACTCCGCCGTATACACCACAGCATAATGGAGTATCTGAGAGGCGAAACCGAACCTTGATGGACATGGTTAGGTTGATGATGAATCATGCAACTCTTCCAAAATCCTTTTGGGGCTATGCACTTAAGACAGCTGTTTACTTACTAAACAGAGTCCCGACCAAGGTAGTCTCTACTACTCCATATGAGATTTGGAATAGTAAGAAACCTCACTTAACTCACCTTAAGATATGGGGTTGTCCTGCTTATGTGAAGCGGGTTGTATCAGACAAATTGGATGCTAAGTCTGATAAATGTCTATTTATTGGATACCCTAAGGAAACGAAAGGTTACCAATTCTATCATCCCTTGGAACAAAAGGTGTTTGTTTCAAGGCATGCTGTATTTCTGGAAAAAGAATTTCTTTTACAAGAAAACAGTGGGAGTGGCATTGAGCTTGATGAAGTTCAAGAAACTCCAATAGACATTACAGAGACACCTAGTCTAGACCCACAACCGAGAACTCATAGTGATGAGCTATTAGTTGAACCTAAAACTACAGCACCTCTTCGTAGGTCTGATAGGACACGCAACATTCCAGAGAGATACGGATTTCTCGTAAGTGAATCGAATGACGTGTTGCTCATTGGTGATGACGAACCTATCAGTTATGAAGAAGTTCAGAAAGGGACAAATGGCTTGAGGCCATGAAGTCGGAAATGGATTCCATGTACGAAAATCAAGTATGGGACTTGGTTAACCCACCTGAAGGGATCAAACCCATACGGTGCAAGTGGGTTTTCAAGAAGAAAACCGACATGGAAGGTAATGTTGTTACCTTTAAGGCTAGATTAGTGGCAAAAGGATATCGTCAGAAACAAGGAATTGATTATGACGAAACCTATTCGCCAGTAGCTATGCTTAAATCCATTCGGATGCTCCTAGCCATAGCAGCTCATTATGATTATGAGATATGGCAAATGGATGTGAAAACAGCTTTCCTTAACGGAAACCTGCTTGAGGATGTATACATGATACAACCTGAAGGTTTCACATCGGTTGATAAAACCAAAGTATGCAAGCTTCGACGATCCATATATGGACTGAAGCAAGCATCTAGGAGCTGGAACATCCGTTTTGATGAGACAATCAAAAAGTTTGATTTCTCACAAAATCCTGACGAACCTTGTGTGTACAAGAAGGTTAGTGGGAGTGCAGTCGTATTCCTAGTATTATATGTCGATGACATCTTACTTATAGGAAACGATATATCAGTTTTACAGACAGTTAAAATTTGGTTGTCCAAAACTTTCTCCATGAAAGACCTGGGAGAAGCAACCTATATCCTTGGGATTAGAATCTATAGAGATAGATCAAAACGGTTGCTTGGTCTTTCCGGCAGTCTAACAATTATATTAGGACCGAGTGCTAAAAAAGGTTTAGCCATATAGATTTTACAATAAGGCAGAATAGTAAACTTTAAATACAACTCTTGTTACCGACGTCCGGTGAAGATTGAAGTTCTGGAGCAGCGGGACGTCGTCGGCTTGAGTTGGCAGCTTTCTGGAGCGTGTCGTGGAAGCAGAAGAGCGTAGAATTGTCGAAGCAATTGATTGTTCTTTGAAGAGGGTCGAGGCCCTCTTTATATAGGGCAGGGGGCGCCCGACATGCTCGGGGCGCCCTCCACGTGGCTGCAGATCCGGCGATGCTCTAGTCAAAGCTGATCTCGTTATCTTCGGGATTGTTTTTGACTGGGGCGCCCGACGCGCACGGGGCGCCCGATTGACCGGTCAAACTTTATCACCGAGGCTTCGCGAGGGTGAGCTGCAGCTGCCTTCAGTGGCGTGGCACAGTGGGCGCCCGAGACACGCGGGGCGCCCGATCTGCGCGGTGCCCGATTTGCGCGGCGCCCGCGACAAGAGGGGCGCCCGACATGCGCGGGGCACCCCCCAACGCGGTGCTGTCGGAGGTTTACTTCTCTGCTGACTTTGGGTTGACTCTGGGGCGCCCGACACATCCGGGGCGCCCTGCTCAGCTGCGGCCTCACTCCTTTGAGGCCCTCTGAGCTGCAGAAACGCAGTCCTTCGGTCCTGCATCCAGGGTTAGTCCAAAATAGCAAATACTAAGTTGATTCTTCACAGCCTTAGCTGTCTTGGTTCTGACTTTGGGTCTCCAAAATGGAGCCCTAGGTCGAACCGACGCCTAATGTTCCCTCGAGGAGAACGCGTCCTCACCTACTCCTCTCGGGAGAATTTACCTGGTGCCAACCGGCTCCTCCAGTTGGACTTTTGCCTGACGGTCCTTTGTCAGGGCTTGGATGCCGAGCTGTCCTTCGCCCGGTGCCTAGCATTCCTTCGCTAGGGCTGTAGTCCCAGGCTGTCCTTCGCCTAGAGCCTAGCAGTCCTTCGCTAGGTCTTGGATGCTGGCAGTCCTTCGCCAGTTGCCTAGCAGTCTTCGCTAGGCTTGGATCTGCAGTCCCCATTAGCAGTCTTGTAGGCTTGGATCTGGCAGTCCTTCGCCAGGTGCAGGCATGGCTGCATCCTAGCAGTCCTTCGCTAGGCTTGGTACTGCAGTCCTCCGCAGTGCTAGCAGTCTTCGCTAGGCTTTGTACTGGCACACCAGTGACAAGATCCTAACTGAATCCTTTGCATATCAAAAGTCGATATGTGCTTCCTGCACACATATCGGAATCAAGAGTTACCTTCCATCGCATGGATCAACCTTCGATGTCTATTGTCCCGCACAGAATAGGATCTATCATGTATGCTATGTTATGTACAAGGCCCGATGTATCATATGCTTTGAGTGTCACAAGCAGATACCAATCGGATCCATGAATGGATCATTGGGCGGCTGTCAAGACAATCCTTAAGTACTTAAGAAGAACTAAGGACGTGTTCCTAATATATGGAGAAGGAGATATGGTAATACGTGGGTATACAGATGCCAGTTTCCAGACAGATAAGGATGACTCCAAATCACAGTCTGGATACGTATTTACTTTGAATGGAGGCGCAATAAGTTGGAAAAGTTCCAAACAAGACACCGTAGCGGATTCTACCACGGAAGCGGAGTATATCGCAGCTTCGGAAGCAGCAAAGGAAGCAGTTTGGATCAAGAAGTTTGTCTCAGAACTTGGAGTGGTTCCAACCATTGATGAAGTAGTGCCGGTTTACTGCGACAACAATGGAGCTATTGCACAAGCGAAGGAACCAAGGTCTCATCAATGATCCAAACACGTGCTTCGACGCTATCATCTGATCAGAGAGATTATAAGTAGGAATGACATACAAATTGAGAGAGTTCCCACTGAAAGGAATATAGCGGATCCTTTAACTAAGGTCTTGCCTCAAAGCAAGTTTGAGGGTCATGTTAGAGCCTGTGGTATTGGATACCGTAGCGATTGGCATTAGGCCAAGTGGGAGTTTGTTAGTGATATGAGAGAAGTGTCCTAAGGCAATCGCCTTATGATGTAAACATTTATTTCAATAAATGATAATTCACTATTTGAGTATACATGTTTGTGTATTTGATTGGGATCTTAAACTCATCTACTGAATGTCCGCCATACAATTTACAGCATAAGAGAATTTGTGATGGGATCACAACTAGTGATTATCTCTAAATGTGCAAATGTGAAGTGTTGGAAATATCCCTAGTCGATGAATTGATAAATACGGACATTATCAATTCTATTGAGACTAGCATGGGTTATTCTCTAATCAGCTGATTCTCACTGGCTGGTGACATTGGGATGTCCGGAGATAAACATGGATGCTAGTTAAGGGAAATAGTTCATTGGAGTGACTAGCTATAAGACTTCATATGGGAATCTACATATAGATATGTCAATGAAGATCTTACTGTGGCTTAAGTGCGATGTTCCTTTGACTTGCGGTGTTCAAGTCATCTTGGTCATGGAGACTTATACTTTGACATCTTAAGCAAGCATCTCCAAGGAGGTGTGGACCCAGGATGATCGGGTATAAGCCGAAGTGCTCGAAGATGTTTGAACAGCCTACAAAGGATTCACCACTCCTTGCGAGGAGATGTATACCCAGGCCTATCGTCGGATTGTTACTCAAAGCCTCTGGCAAGAGCATATCATGTTAAGAGTGCGAGTCTCTTAAATACATGAGAGTAATTAGAAATCCAAAGGACGAGAAAGACATTACTTGGGCTAGGTGTGACGTAGTCAGCCTAGTGGGGACTGACACCATTGACCGTGTCCTGAACCAAGTGGGTATAAGGTGGTGAAGGGAATGGGGCACGATTCATTAGAGCTGCTGAAGGGTTTCAGAATAATTTCTTCTGAGGTCAAACCGTTGATCTTTCGATTAATTGGGGATCATGATGTACTACTAGGTGCCACTCATGATCGTTCTATAATTAGTTAAATTATAGACGGCCAACATAAATCGAAAGCCTATTTAGTCACACGCACTACGAGTAATCCGAGGGATTTAAAACGAGTTGAAAATTGGATTTTCCGATCAAGAGAAATAAGTCGAATCTGAGTTAGTCAGAGGCGCAATGGAAGCTAAAAATGGCTAAGTCTTTTGAAGGCTTTTTGGGCGAATTAAATGAGTTTAATTCGCGACGGTTCGGGTTGGTTTGGCCGGCCAAAGAGGGTGTCAAAACCCCCTTTGGTGGCCGGCCAAATAAGAGGAGAAAACCAATTAATTTTGGTTTAATTAATAAAAAAAATCTAGTGTTATTTATTTTATAAATTATGGATGAATAAATTTGTATAAAGAAATTTATATAAATAAAATTTATAGAAATTTATTCTTTTATGGAAGATTAAAATAATCCATGAATTGGTTTATTTTAATTTTATAAAATCAATTAAGAATTGATTTTTCCATAATAAGAAAGTTTATAAATTTCTTATAAAAATTTATTCCATAATTTAAAGACAAAAAGAATTAGTTTTATTATAAATTAGTTTATAATAAAGACTCTGTTTAAACGGAATAATTAATAAGAAAATTTATAAGATAAATTTCTTATAACTAATTCCGTTAAATCCGTTAATTCGGTTTAGAGGGAGACTTAGCAAAGGAGTTGCTACTATATAAAGGAACCAAAGGCTAGCCCTTATTCCCAATTAAGAGATTAATTATTCTCTCTCTCTCTCTCTTAATCTCTTCTCTCTTCTCTTCTTCCCTCTCTTGCCTAGGGCCGGTGCCCACCCTAGAGGATTAGGGCCGGTGCACAAAGGACCCCTTGGAGGAGGCCGTGAGCTTCAAGAAGAAGAAGGAGAACCCGAATACGAAGAAGAAGAAGCGGATAGCGACTCCTCTTTTCTCGGAATTGGATTCCGTTACTTCGTTGGTTAGTTTCCTATCTTTCCTCTCTTGTTCATCTAGTTGTGCCTTCCGAGAATCTAGTAGTTCTCGTCGGCACAAAACTCGTGACTTTGCGAAGTCATCCCGAAGAGAACTCGGCGTGGACGCGAATAGAGGCGGAGCTTCCAAGGGATGCTACGGTTGGATCTCGTCCCTTACTTCGAGTTACGAGAGGTACTTGGTAAATTTGTTTACTTTTCCGCAAAGTTTTATTTTATGATTATGTCAACACAATGTAAGGTTGCATGCTAGATACGAAGTTAAAATAATTTAGGAAATTATTTTATGCAAACTCTTCCGCTGCACGAAAAATTTTGAATTTTACGAACTCGTATCCTTGTCGACATGCACCCGGTCCCAACACATATAACGATCCATGATACTTTCTCATGGTGGGTCATTCAGTATACATTCTCCAATGCATACTCATGTGTCAACTTGATATCTCATATCCATGACTTGTGAGATCAAGTCATCGTGTTGACCTACATGCTAGTCTCTATGCATTAACATTGTCCCTGAATGTTAATACTTGACTAGGAATAATTAAGAGTAGTGTTCTCTATATCATCTCACTATCGATTCAACCAATCGATTGATATAGATATGAACCTACTACCAAGGACGTTATTACACTTAGTTATTTGGCACCAATACAAGTAAGTATAATAACCATAATCAAATGCCTTTATATATATATGAAATATGATACAATGAGTCCATACAACAACCATCACATGATTGGCTCTAGGGCTCTCACTAACAGTTACCTCTACACAACACATGAACCAAGCTCTAAAATACGGAGAACATTAGAACATGTAAACCGCAGCCTTAGCCAACAACATAATCCACAGCCTTTTTGACAGAACGAATATATGGCATATTTAATCTGTCTAATTTGCAAATACCAAAAAGCAGCTTATCTATCTCATCAGTGCCCAAAATCCTATCTGCGGGAGAGCTATAGGCTTGATTTGCAAGGTAATTAGCAGCAGAGTTTGCCTCCCTATATATATGTGAAAGCCAAATCTGATGTTGGCTCAATATAATTTTTATTTTAGTGATCAGTTTGTGGTGATTCCATGGAATCAGAGATGATTGCAGCATTTTTAAAGCCACTAAGGAATCTGTTTCTAGCCAGATGGGGGAGTAGTTACAAAACAAGCATAATTCCAGCCCTTTCAATATTGCACTTAGCTCCGCCTTAACATTAGAAGCTATACCAATAGTTCCAGATCTTGCTAATAAAATCCGCCCTTTATGATTCCTGATAATAGCTCCATATGATGCAGGACCTGGGTTACCCTTTGAGGACCCATCTGTATTAACTTTATAGACTCCAAATTTCGGTACCTTCCAGAGCACTAATGAGATATTGGTAATAATCTATTGTCCAATTGAAAACCCATACCTCTCAATGCCTTAGTGCAGCCTTTCCACTGATTCTTCTTGATCAGGCCTGCTGCCATAGCTAATTGTATATTAGAGGAAACCTTCCATATGATTCTGCTAGCCGATTGTTTAATACCGCGATGTTTAGCATCGTTCCTAGCACTCCATAAGTGCCAAAATATTAATAAAGGGATCACTTCTTTTATATGTCCAATTCTTGACCAAGATTGTCCAAATCTCCAGTTCTCTAAAATCTGGTATCTATCCACTCCAAATAATTGAGAAAAATGTCTCCAAACCTTCTTGGCAATCAGCCCTGAAAAGAAACAATGATCCCAAGATTCAACATCATTACAACATAGGCATTTAGAAGCTAATTCCACTCCTCTTTGTTGCAATATTTCATCTAGAGGTAACCTTCTTTTTAGGAAACGCCAAATGAAAATAGAAATGCTTGGGAAAAGAACCTTACTCCAACAAGCTCTCCAGATACCACTCGGCTGTATCACATTTCTGATGCTGTTCCAAGCTGACTTTAATGTAAATTTACCATTCAATGTTGGAATCCAAAGAATGGAATCCCGGCAGTTCAAATATTTCGCAACTGTTTCTGTATCAGGCTTCCATCTCGGCACATCAAACTCCAGAATTTCCTCCATAATTCTAGCTGGCACTAAGGATTGCAGTTTAGAAGAGTTCCAACCTTGGTTGCTAATAAAATCCAGCACTTTACAATTTGGGTTCCCCACTACCTCACAAGTTTAAAAAATTGGACCTTGATCTAGCCAATTGTCATACCAAAAGTTTATCTCACCCTTGCCAACAAACCAACCAATATTAACCTCTGCTAAACTTCTAATCTTAATTAGACGACGCCAACAAGGAGAGGCTCTCCAATTAGCCGAGACCACAATTGGAGAGGTAGATCGACAATACATCTTCGATAAAAAAATTGCCCATGGGGTGCCTTATTCCCGAAATCTGAACCAAAGTTTCATAGTTGTCGCTGTAGCAATATCTGATAGTTTCCTGATGCCCAAGCCCCCTTCCATCTTAGGTCTACATATTTCAGACCAAGCTATCCAATGAGTTTTCTTTTTTGAATTAGACATACCCCAGAAAAAGTTAGCAAAAATCATTTCTATATGATGTTGAATCGCCAAAGGAGGGAGGAGAACCTGCAAGGTGTAAAATGGAATTGAAGTTAAAACACTTTGGATAAGAAGCAAATGACCTCCATATGATAGTCTTTGGATATTCCAACCCATTAGTCTCTTGTTGATTTTCCCGATTATTGAATGAAAATGACTTGATTTCCTATTCCCTGCTGCAATGGCGACCCCCAAGTACATCATAGGGAGTTGACCTTCCAGAAAACCAGTAATAGAAGCAATTAGATCTTTTCTGATACTTGAAATACTTTTGGCTGGATAAAATAGACTTTTACCTTCATTAATAGATTGACCTGAGCAAATCTCATATTCCACTAAGAACTTCTTAATACGCTTAACATTATTAATTGAACCATTCATAAAGATCACAATATCGTCAGCATATGCTAAATGAGATAGCTTGAAATCACAACCCAAAGTAAAATATAAATGAGAATGTTTATTAAACAACGAATCTATACCTCTTGATAAGAATTCCGCTGCAATGATAAAAAGAAGAGGGGATATAGGATCACCCTGCCTCAAACCTCTTTTAGAATGAAAGAAACCTGACAAATGTCCATTGATTTTAACAGAGAACCAGCATTCTGTAATACAACGTTTGATAAGGTCAATAAAGACAGCCGAAAAACCAAAAGCCTCCATGACTTTAAAAAGAAAAGACCATTGAATTCTATCAAAAGCTTTCGCCATATCTAACTACAATATTAAATTGCCACCCCGGACATGATAATTCAATTTATGATTTACCTCTTGAGCCAATAGTATATTATCTGAGATCAATCTGCCTGATACAAAACCACTCTGTGAAGGCGAAATAATTTTATTCATGATTTTACTTAATCTTGCAGCTATTAACTTGGAGATAATCTTGTTTGAAACATTGCACAAACTAATTGGCCTGAAATCTTTCCACTGCTGTGCATTATCTATTTTTGGGATTAAAATAATTGTAGTAGCCGCCATACCCTTAGGCATGGAGCTACCATGAAAGAAATCCAAAATTGCTTCCAATATATCATCCTTAATAATTTCCCAACAGGATTTATAAAATTGTGTAGAGAATCCATCCGGACCTGCTGTACTATCCATAGGCATATCCCATATAATACCTTTTATTTCCTCCATAACCGGAAGCTTGGATATACTAGCATTATCAATTGTATTAATCAAAACAGGAATATGATCAAAATTGACATCAACACAATTATAATTCTCACCAGATAATAGATTTTCAAAATAGGCAGAACTTGAAGCTTGAATTAACTCCGGTTTATCTAAACATATTCCTTCATCCCATACTCTGAAAATCCTGCTAGCCAATCTTTTTTTCTTAACCAAATCGTGAAAAAATTTGGTATTTCTTTCACCATCAGACATCCACTTCACTGCAGCCTTTTGCTTCCAAAAAATTTCTTCCATGTGCAACATTTTAAAGAGATACGCCTGCTTCTGAGCATTAACTATTTTATTAGCTTCCGAGGGATCAAGGTCAAAATTTCTCTCTGCCTCCACAAAATTATCTTCTGCCTTGATGATGTTATCGTGCAAATTTCCAAAAACCTCCCAATTCCACCATTTCAAATGTTCTTTTAACCTTTTTAACTTAAATTGCAGTTTATTGAGACCTTTAGCAGCAATCGGCAATCTCCAATTCAGAGTAACAGTTTGAAAAAAATCACAGTGTTTAATCCACATATTCTGAAAACGAAATGAAGCAGCAGGTTTTGGAAATTTAGGAAAAGTGATAAGCAATGGACAATGGTCAGAAGCAGCCTTGCTTAAATGTTCCACACGAACTACATAATCACTAGCATTCCAAGAAGAAGACAAAAGAATTCTGTCCAAGCGTTTCCAGATTTTGTTATTTGTCCAAGTGAATCTATCACCCACAAATCTTGCGTCAACTAAGCCAGCTAACATAATAAACTCAATAAAATCATTAACTGGTCCGAGCTTAGTTATAATACCTTTAGAATGTTCATTTGCACTGGAAATGACATTAAAGTCTCCACCAATTAACCAATATTCAGAATCATCTGGTATGATCTCCAATAGTTTTTCCCAAAGGACAGCTCTATCTATTTGTGAACATTTAGCATAAATCACTGTTAATACCATTTTTATAGGAAAAATCTGTGAACTGATTTTCATATGAAGAAATTGTTCATGATCTACTAACAATTCATATTCTATATTAGCATCAAATAAAAGCTAGATTTTCCCTGAACAATTGGAAATAGCATTATCAAAACCCAATCTCCTAATAATAAAATTCACATCCAGTTTAATAAATGGCTCAAGAATGCCCAGGAAATTCAGATAAAACTTTCCTTTTAAATAGTGAATTCTTCTTAGTGATGCTTCATTACCTATCCCTCTAATATTCCAAATGATTCCTGCCATTAACAAAGAGTAGAAGAACTAGCATATTGTGACTGAGTTTTACTTCTGGTAATTCTTCGGTCATCATCTAATCTAGCTGTAAAAAAGGCAGGAACTTTTGTGAATTTTTGACCTCTCCCCATTGCTCTGCTCTTGTTTATTTTTTGAGATTCTAATTCCTCTATATTGCAGGAAGATGATCTTTGCAGTTGCACTTCAGTCTCATTTTCTGTATCGTCCTCTTCTATAAAGGATTTTGAAATATCAGCCATATTAGATACATTCTGCTCTACCCAAGGTTTTCCATTCTTTACAAACTGTTGCATTTCATCTGTTGGAGGATCTGAAGTATTTACCTCCATCTCAGAAGAACAGCCTTCTAATGATTTATTATTTGCAAACCTTGCTTCCTTCACAGCACATGAGACATGTTGCTTATCCTTAGTGATTTTGTTAAATTCTGTATCAGAATCAATCAAAGTGTCAAAATCCTTTGGTGAATTTTCCTTCTGAGCAATTTCATTATCTACCAGCACATCTTTATTTAGGCTACCATGATTTCCAACTTCTAAATCATCTAAAGGCTGGAAACGATTTGTAACATTATCCAGAACTATATCAACCTTTCTGTTTAAATCTGTTAGTTTCTTCTTCTGAACCCATCTTTTCTTCTCAACTTGATTTAATTCCAACTCAAATGTTTGGCCATCTAGCTGATTAAGATCTGCATTTTGATATAACCTTTTATTTAACTGCGGCCTCAAATCATTATTCACAGCTTTAATTCTTTCTTCAGAGATCCATGTTGGCTTTGGCTTATTACCATTTACATAGCATTCCTCTATCGAATGGCCCAAGTGCTTACAATCTATACAATATTTTGGCAACTTTTCATATAGAACTTTTTGTAGACGTTTCTCTTCCCCTATGCCAATCCAAAAATCTTCAATTCTAGGTTTTAGTAGATCAAGTTCCACACAAATACGCGCAACTGAAAGTTTGGAGCCATCCCCTGTACCTTCATCCATTTTTATTGGTTTACCAACAATTCTAGCCATTGAGAACAAACATTGCATATTAAACATATGGATTGGTAAGTCTGGCAGATGGATCCAAATTGGCACCACTGACGATTCTTCATCATAAGAAAAATGAGGCGACCACTTGAAGATTCTCAGTGGAACACCACCAATAGACCAAACTCCACGACACCAAACCCGCGCCATATCTTCATTTGAAGTAAGATGTATAAAGATATATCCAGCTCGCAATAATCGGATGTTATAGAAACCAGAGAGACCAAGATTACTAAAAGCTTGTTCAATAATTGCTAGGCTCGGGCGCCAACCTGAAAATTTACCAATTAAGGAGAACTGATAGGGAGACGCCATACCTGAGATTTCTTCCTCTGAGTAGAATATTCCAGGTTTGTTATTATAGATTGAAATCGGCTTGAAATTAGCACCTATATCAACAAAGTTCTACTTAGATGCCCGGGGAGAGATGGGATTAACAATCGCTGCATATGAAGCCTTTGATCTCAGCGCCGTTTGAGAGATATTACGATCTGAAGCCGACGCTGCCAGAGAAGCTTTATCTATTGCTAAAGATCCTAAATTAGGTTTAGCAATAATCGGCAACTCTTCATTCTCTAGTGGCGCTCCTCCGATGATGGGATTTTGATGGGCAGCATCATCGCAGACGGATAACAAAGGTAAAGAGGACTTGGTGGATATAAGGGGGGGGGGGATACATCGAATGCATCGCCGATGGGAAAAGGCCGCCGGCGGCCAAGCCGCCAGAGGAAGCACTCGCGCGCGATGAAGTCGCGGTATCGCCTTCAAATCGCCGATGTTGACCAGTCAAAGCTGAAGCCCTCCAATGTCACCAACTTACTCTACAAGAACCAGTGTCCGACCACGGTAAAGAAGGTACAAAAAGTTAATTCCTGCAAAAGTATTTTTCAAATTCCTATTATATTAGATAATTCTTTTTCCAAGTTAGATAATTCTCATATTAATTTTCCCATTAAATTAGATTACTTACATAATAAATTATATTTGTTGCATGATAAATTAATTGATAACAAATCCACATCAAATATTGATAATAGTAAAATACTGAATATTAATTCCTTAATTTTTAATATTGCTATGATTTTTTAAATTAATTATAATACTTTTCCTGTTAATTCTAATGATAATGAGGAAATCTTAATTAATAATATTACTATTAATTCTGATAATTCTGAGAATAATGATGAAGTTGTTACTGATCATTCTAATATTTTTGGAGATAATGTTGATGATAATTGTTCCGCAAGGAATCGACGTTGATGGCCATTCACCGAGGTTCAACCCACGTGGATACTGATAGGAGGGGAGGAACTCTGTGCCCTCTGAGATCAACACGAGCGTTAGGGGAACATGCAGGATGTTGTCTGGCAGAGCCCACTCTGACGCTCAAGTCAGTTCCTCGATGGAGAAGGGGAGTAGTAAGCAGGAAAAATGCACGAGTAGCAAAGAGAGCATAACCCCTATACCGGAGGGGTTAGACTACCTTTTATACCTGCGACGGCTGCCTTGGCGCGTCCCCATGATCTATGCCACATCCCTCGTCTTCGGCGGTTACTGGATAGCCATTGAAACGGTCCATGCCGTCATTACGTGTTTCGACCCATTGCGGCATTTAAGGGTCATGATGACTCAGCGTTAATGGGGATGCTTATCCATAGATCCGAGAATAGAGGGGGGATCGTTACTTGAGGTCGAATGCAACTTGGGCTCCGCTTCCCTGAGGTGATCTCGGGGTCTTCTGGCCCGGGCGATCGTGGGCACTCTACTTCCCCGAGGTGATCTCGGGACCCGGCTTCTAGGGGTGACCCCGGGAGGGGGTTTCCACTCTGATCTTCCAGGGCGTGTCTCCCAAGATGGGCCCTAGAGGCTTCATTCCCGAGAGTGCCTCGAGAGCTGTAACAGAGGAGTCGCTCAGACTCGTTACGTTTTGCCATGCATCTTCTTTATACCACGTGCCCGCCGCGAGCTACTCAACCCCAACACAAGTCCCTCCCTTCAAGTCTGATAGAAGGAAGTGTGACTGACTGATCGGACTAGTGTGGTGGTGAAGAAGCTACGCCCCTGTGGTTCTTTGCACCCATTACTGCTCCTTTAGTTGTCATGCGGGGTCCTAGGATGGTAGAGGTTGCCTCCGGTCTCTAGGGGATCCCTTTTTGGTTTCATCCTTCCTGAAAGGATCCTATGACTTTCGAAGTATCACAATGATACCTGTCCCTCCGTTATAAAAGTGCATGGCACTCCTTGATGGCGATAGGGTCCTCCCGCGAATGCCCCATTACCATGTGTTTCAACGGCCCTCTGCACGACCTCTTACTGTGCACCACTGTAGCTGGCTCACATCAGGCGATTGTCTCTGGTGTAGCCTCGATGCTGCGGTTTCTTGCTTTCCACTTGCTTTGTCCCTATTGCGTTAACGAAGGCGGCTTCCTCGGTATAAGAAGGGAAGGTGTGGATGTTTGACCAACTTCTGACTGCGTGGCTGGGTGCACCTCGTCTCCCATTTCTTCTCTAAGGATTCTTTCTAACGTAAGTAGTTCGCTTCCTCCTCATCTTTTCCCATAGGAATCATGGAAGGTTACTGGGTAGAGTGGTACGAGTCGGCCTCTTCGAGAGTGAGACCGGAAGCTCTATAGTCGGCCATTGAGGCCTACAACATTCCGGCTGAGATGGTGGTGGTTATCCCCTGTGTAGACCAGATGACAATGGAGCCTCCTGCAGGCTTTTCGACCTTCTTCTTGGGGCAAGTGGAGTCAGGACTTCGTTTCCCTATTCCTCCTTTCTTCATGAATATAGCCTCCTACTTTGATATCCCCCTTCACCAAATGGCTGCCAATGCCTTCGCTCAGATGGGTGGGGTGTATATCATTTTCAAGCTCTTTAACCTCCCCCTAACTTTTCGTCTCTTTCATTCTTTCTTTGTTTTGATCAGCTCTAGAGGGGTCTTTAGCTTTTTGGCACATCCGAGCCATAGGTTCTTAGGAGGGTTTCCTACTTTGCATAAAGGGTGGAAGGAGAAGTTTTTCTTCATCCAACTGCCCGTGTTGCCCTTCAGTCCTCATCGTTGGATAGAGGCTCTACCGACTCCCCCTTCTCTAGGGGAGTTTCTCCAGAGTCCTGCGTACCAACGCGCTAGGAATGTACTCTCCAGCATGGAGTTCAGTGGCCCTGGACTGGTGCAGAGTAAGGAGCTCATGTACCGGGCGGGCCTTCACCACAAAGTGACCCGAATTAGCCCTTGGCTCGGTATGTTCATCTTTTCCATCAGTGCCCATTAGTTCTAACTGATATTTTCTTGTCTGGCTATTGCAGAGGAATTCATATTCGCCAGGCTGATGAGCCAAGTTATTAAGTGGGAGGAGGCCATCCGGGAGGCATTGACTCCTCCCCCGACTGGTGCTGAGGCACCCCCTACGCCTACCAAGTCCTCGGAGGGGACCGCTGACTTATCCCATGGGCCTGCCTCACCCGGGAGGGCAGAGGCTACTACTACACCCCCGCCTGTTGCAAGCCACGGGCCTTCTGGCCCGTTGGTTGACCCTACGACAGATCTTCCTTCAGGTGATGGCCCTCCCCCAGCTACTGTTCATCCAGAGGGGTCAACGAGGAGACCGCCCCTCCTACCATCCCCTTACATGACACTGGTCTGCAGAAAAGACGAGTCCCAGAGGGCTTGGGCCCCAGATGGAAAAGGCTATGCTCCGATGGTCCCAGCCCCCTTCCCCCAGTTCCTGAGGAGGCTGCCTCTCCTTCCAAGGGAGAGGAATCTATTCTCGTATCTTCCCCCGTTCCACCGGCCGCAGTTCCAAAGGTAAGCGTCCTGACCCCTGGCTTTTCCTTAATTGACACGGTCGAGGCTCTGAAGGGTAAGGAGGTATTGCATATTCAATACCGGATGAAACTTGACCACTTGAAAAAGAGGTTGGATGCAGCATTAGAGGCTTCCATGTAGTCTTTTCCCCCAGTGCAGTTTAAGGAGGTTCCTGCTGAGGGGCTCTTATCCGAGGGGACTTCCAGTTTTGAGGAGGGTGTCTCCAGCCCCTCTAGCCTGCCTCCTAAAGCTCTAGTTGTCCAGCCACTTCCTACTCGCCAGGGCTCGTCGTCGTCCGAGGGGCAGGCTGACACCTCAAGGTCCCCAGGAGGAGCAGTTGTATGAGTCTCTGCCGGACCCCTAACCACTCTTCGGGAGACCCTTCTGAAGGTGTGGTTTACTGTTATGTAGGTTGTTTTCTCCTGTACGTTCTTTGTAACTCCTTGGTGCAATGCCAGGCGGCCGAAGACTACCTAACAGCCGGCTGAGGTTTATACTCCTGGCCCCAGGTTGAGGCCTTAACCTGCCGGGCCTTGAGAGCGAAGGCTGCAGCTGACCATGAGCATCGAGCAGGTCTTATGCAAGTGGGGGTCCACTGAGTTTTACGGGCGAAGGTGGAGCATTAGCTGAACGCCCTGATGACCAAGCAATCCACCCTACATTGTTCCCGACACCGAGAATGGTTGGCTTCCGAGCGAGCAGTGACCCTTACCAAGGACCTGCTCCAGGTGACGCAGGAGCGAGATCAGCTTCGGATGAGAGAGAATAAGTTGTCGGGCGACATCCGACTTATGGCGGCCTCATCCGAGAGGTTGAACGCGCGCGTTCAGAATCAAACCCAGCTGCTTGGCTAGAAGGAGTTTGACCTTAAGATGGAGACTAATCGCGTATCCGTCTTCAAGGATGATCTAGCCCAGGCTCGCTCAGATGTATGGGCCACGTCAGATAGACTCCAGGAGGCCCTAACAGAGCAAGATAGAATGTCTGCCGAGGTGGAACTACTGAGGTGCACTAAGGATGCTGCTGAGGCTGAGCTGCGTGACCTTCGAGTGGTTGAGACTCCTAGAACAGGAGTGAGTGAGGTAGACTTCAAGGCTATGTTCCTGGAATCGGATGAATTCGTCGATATCCTTGTGGACCAGGTAATGAAGCGTTTGAAGCAAGGCTTCCACGGGGTCATTGATTAGTTGAAGAAGGATCAACTTCTGCCTCCAGGTGCAAACCCAAGTTTCTGAGTGATGGCCGAGTTTGAGAGGGGCTCCCTCCCGAGGCCTAGGAGTGGTAGGATCAGGTGTCAATCAGGGAGCTTGGCCCTAATGTATCAACTTTGATTAAAATGATATATTTCATTACCTTGCCACCTTGTGCATGCTTTCGAGTCTGGTTCCAAGTGTCACGTGTCTTTGCAACGAGGGCATAGAGAATAGAAAGATAAAAGTTTTTCAGAGTTAATCCTGGGTACGATCCTCCCAAGATGGCTCTGCGAGCCCAAGTGCCAGGCTTACATTAGTTCCCATGTGGGGCCCCCACCAACCCTTCTCTCTTGGAAAACGTGGGTGGCTTCTGAATCGTCGCCCACGCAATCTCTTGAATTGACTCATAAAGCGTGGTGGGTCCTAAGGTGCGGCGAAGGCATGCCAATCAATGTGACGCTTCGAAGCCGACGTCCGTTGTTGTTCCCGCGCCATGCCTACATTAAATACGCGAAGAGACAGTGGTCACTATAAATAGGGGGAGGAGGGTGAACCATCCTTCCCCATTCGTTCCTGTTCCTTTACTCTACCAGACTCTTTATGGCGAGATGTCAGTGTCCTTTCTTCTGCCCCTTTTTCCAGCAGGAGTTGTCATTATTGTTGGTGCAAGGTGCATCAGTAATGTCCTCCTCTGAGTGTTTCAATGTTTAACAATATGCTTAAGTTAGTGATACATTGAACAAGGGAAGGGTGAGTCAAGAAAAGAGTACCCAAGTGAACTAAATCTTAGTTATCCTAGGCACAAAGTCCTGGTTCCAGAGAATTGGGCACTAAGTCCTGATCATGGATTGGGCCCTAAGTCTTGGCCGTGGGCTGGGCACCGAAGACCTGACCGAGGGTTGGGCACTATGTCTTGATCATGGATTGGGCACTAAGTCCTGGCCGAGGGCTGGGCACCTAAGACCTGATCATGGATTGGTCACTAAGTCTGGCCGAGAGCTGGGCACCGAAGACCTGACCGAGGGTTGGGCACGAAGTCCTGGTTCGAGGAATTGGGCACTAAGTCCTGGCCGAGGATTGGGCACCGAAGTCCTGGACCAAGGGTTTCGGCACGAAGTCTTGGTCCGAGGGATTGAGCAACTTAGCTGAGCGATGACTAAGGACAGAAGTAGAGACGGGTCGAGGTTCGGACGTCTCGAGATCTGGAAGCCTCGAAGGCTAAGTAAAAGCCCAACCGGATGGGTCGGATGGTAACCGTCTCCTAAGAGGATTAGGTGAAAGGCGCGTTCCCCAGGATGGGAACTTAGGCGTCGGTTCGACCTAGGGTTTTGCGGGAAATCGGAAGTCAGAACCAATTCGTTAAGGCTAAGGTTGTATATGTGTTTGCCTTGTATTTATGTATCTTGCAGGTACCTAAAATTGAAGACAAAGCAGGCGAACAAATACAAGAGGAGGCTGGGAAACAGGCTCCTAGGCGCCTGTGTGAACACAAGCGCCCAAGTGAGGCAGGCGGCTCACTTGAAGCATCTTGCTCTCAGGCACCCTGGATGGCAGGCGCTTGAGAGCTCCCAGGCGCCCTGTATGTGTCAGGTGCCTGGGAAGGGGGCTTATCAGCTTTGCGAGTTCAGCACGAGGATGAGCTTTGACCAAGGATTGTGTGGTGCCCCATAGCATCATGGGCGCCCTAGACAAGGCTATAAAAGAGGCTTCGACCCCTCAACTCGAAACGACAATTCAAATATCATTCTGTGCTTTCCGAGTGATGACAAAGCACTAAAGACGAAGCTCTGCGACCAAGGAGGCTCCTGGAGGAAGTGCTTGTGCTAAAGACGAAGCTCTGCCACCAAGAAGGCTCCGGGTGGAAGAGCGCGGCACTTCGGAGTTCCAGATCGGCCGAGTCTTCGACCTTTTATATTTTGGTTTGCTTTTACTTTTCTGCACTATTTCCGTACATTTTTGGTTATACAAACATGCACTGTAACACCGGTTTCTCCACCTCCAGAATGTCTGAAAGGAGACCATTAGTGGACGAGTGTTTCCCGTGCTTAGGCCTTGGATGTACTGACCCTGGGGGGTTGGGAACTAAGTAAAATCCGTGTGCACGCTGAGTTCTATTTTTTTGTTCGTTCTTTCTATTTTTCGCTGCTACTAACTCTGTGACCAGAACGAACAATCGAAAGTTTACGAAGTTTCCGGGAAGTTTTTACGGTTGATATGCACCCCCTATCGACGGCACCGATCCCCACAAGTGGTATCAGAGCCTGGTCGCTCTTCACCAAACTAACAGCCGACGGAGCAAAGACGCCAGGAGTTGAGGGGGAGCCCAGGGGTGAATCAGGTACATTTTCTTTTAAGAATGTCAATTTTTAAATTTCATATTACGTATTGCAAGTGCAGGGAGAGAGGACACTATAAAAATCAGTGTCCTACTCGTAAGACTCGAACTTCACCACCGGCGACAAAGGAAGTACCAGCACCCGGAGTCCGGCGGGACAAAAGTTACATCAAATGCTTCAAATGCGAAAAGTACGGACACTACAAGGATCAGTGTCCGGCAAAGGTACGAAAAATTTACATTTGAAAAGATTTTCAAATTCCTGCACTATCTTATGTAGATAATTTAGATAATTTTTCTGAAAAATTAAACATTGTGAATAGTCAAATCAATATTTTTCATGACCAATTACAAAATGTAGATAATATTAAAATATCAGATACTAACTGTTTAATCCTTAATGTCAATTTAATAATTTCTAAAATAAATTCTGATAATATTAGATCTTAAAATTTTAATGATAATTCTGAAATTAGATCTGAAAATTTTAATGATAACATTGAAATTTCAGAAATTAACCCTGAAAATTTAGAAATTAATTCTGAAAATATTGCAAATAAGTCTAAAAATATTGAAGATATTTCTGAGGATAAGGATAATTTTATTGAAGATATTTCTGAGGATAATGATGATATTTCTGAAAATAGTAGAGATGAAATCTTTTTAGATAATAATTTAATTATTTTCTTGGATAATCCTGAAGATAATTATGAAACATTAACTAGTAGCTCTGAAAATTACTCCACCTACTATGAAGATTTAAAATGATATTATTTTGATGATGAAGATGAGGAGGAAGGTGAATTTTCTAGGATCAAGGCTACCGTTAATAAATTTTACAAAAATTCAAACAAATCAGATTTGTTAGAAAAAACTTGAAAAGTTACATAAAAAAGAAATAGTAAATAAATCAGATATTTTTGAAATAATGAAAATGATGGAGCTAAACCCACAACAATTAATTAACCCAGAAATTTTGAAATCTAAATTAAATTAAATCTTAATTAAAATTTTAAATTAATTATTTCAACCCTAATTAAATAATAACAATTTTTACCTTAATTATTTCAACCTTAATTAAATCTTAACAATATTTATATTAATTATTTCAACCATAATTAATTGTTTTACTTAATTTAATCCTTAATTAAGTTAATTTTAATTTTAATTTAATTTAATTTTAATTAATTCTTAATTAATCCTTAATTAATTTTAATTAATTCTTAATTAAACAGGATATGATGTTTAGCAGAGCGAATAGAACCTAGGGTTGGTTAGGTTGACCACGGGATTAAACCAAACCGGACTTGAGGTTTGGTATACTTAATTGAAAGGTGGAAGGAAGAAGTCTAGTTAGGATTAAGATGACTAACAAATAAGTCATTATGTAAGAAGAAATCCTAGTGAGTGAAGCTAGGTGGAAGAAATCCTGGTGAGTGAAATTGGGTCCTAGTGAGTGAAGCAAGGAGGAAGAAATCCTGGTGAGTGAAGTTGGGTCCTAGTGAGTGAAGGTAGGTGGACAAAGTCCTAGTTGTTAAGATGTATACTAAAAGCCAAGCTTTTATATGAACATCTATATTTTGGAATGAGAATCACATGATCATTGTTTGCATTTTATATTTGATATATACATGCTATTGTCTAATACTTTACATTATAGATAACATAGTGTGTGGTGTCACACAGAAGATTATGTTATCAGTATCTTGTAGAGTATAAGTAGAGGCTCACAACCGAGATGGTATTGGATAAACCATTGGGATGGTTGTAGTGTAATTTGGTATTGGTTTATCTTGACCATAGAATTACACTAGTAAACTTTGTGTGTATTGTGCAGGACTGATATAGAGGTGATTCAATTTATACCGACTATATAATTGAATCATACCTAAGATATTATGGTGTACATGCTCTTAATCCCGATATAATAACGGACACATGTACTTAATATCTATTTCATTGATTTACCAATGGGCGAGATTTATTTGTTAAATCGATAGGCCCGGTAAGTTGGGAAATAATATTATTTACATGGTGTATCATTGATTATAAAAGGAAACCATGCCTTGATACGTCAGATTGATGATGTCCCCTTGAGGAGCTCATAAAGTTCATCATGGAAATCCTACAGGTGGACTTGATCCTACATGATGATAAGGTTGAGCGGTACTACTCATGGAGTTAGATATTAATTAATTAATCAACATCTAACTCCTTTACTAGTACCACTCAACTTATCATCATGTTGGATCAAATCCACCTGCAGGGGTTTAACATGATGAACCTTATGAGCTCATCAAGGGGGCATCATCATCCCGACTCACTAGGACACGAATTCCGTCAATAATCAACGACACACCATATAATTAATATTATTTCCCAACTTACCGGGTCTATCGATTTAACAGAATAAATCACACCCATTGGTAGATCAATGAAATAATTATTAACTATACGTGCCCGTTATTATATCAGGATTTAGGGATTGTACTCCATAATAAATCTGAGGTCTAATCCAATTATTAAGTCAGTACAAATCGGATGACCTCTGGTTTTGGTCCTGCTCAATGCATACAAAGTACACTAGTGTAATTCTATGGTTAAGATAAACTACACCTTATTACACTACAACCATCCCGATGGTTTGCCCAATTCCATCTTGGCTGTGAGCCTCTGCTTATACTAGGCAAGGGAATGATAACATGATCTTCCGTGTGTCACCACACACTATGTTATCTACAGTGCATAGTATTGGACTTTTATGCATATACTAATGTAAACACGCATTTAGTGTTGTTGTGATTCTCTTTTCAAAATATAGATGATCATATATATTAGAGTTTGGTGACCCGAATTCAGTTTGATCTGTTAATTTATTATTAGATATTTTCTTATTAATATGTTAATTAACAGATTCTTTATAAATTTGTTAATTAACAGTTTTGTTATTAATTTTTCATTTGATTAAGTATCTTAAGAACTCTTTAAATTGTGTATCTCATGGACAAGTTTTATCAATTAAGAAAGTTATTTGGTTACCTCTTCTTTCTTTCTCTCTACCTCTCTTTTCTCTCTAGTTCTCTTTATTTTATCAGAGCCGCCGACTTTGTATTCCACCGTTCATAGTGATTTTTCCTCCTCTGTCAGTAGTTTTTCCCGTCAACAGGTTTCCACGTAAATCTGGTATGTTCTCTATTATTCTTGTTGTCCTTTTTCGTATTAATCTCGTTACAAGTGGTATCAGAGCAAGGTTGGTTTTAAGGATTTCAACCGGGATTAATGACAATGGCAAGCATGAAGTATGATATTCCACTTTTAGATCGCAACACCAGGTTTACGCTGTGGCAAGTTAAGATTCAAGCGGTGCTAGCGCATCTGAACTTGGATGACACACTGTTTAGGATAGACAACATGCCCTCGACATGGACAAAGGAGGAAAAGGAATGTAAGGATCGAAAAGCCCTATCTCAGATCTACCTTCACCTATCGAATGAGATTTTACAGGATGTTTTGAAGGAGAAATCTACTACTGCACTATGGCTAAAACTGGAGCAGTTGTGCATGAGAAAAAGTCTTAAAAGCAAACTGGGTCTGAAATAACGTTTATATTCTCATCGCATGGCAAAAGGTATGTCATTAAGAGATCACTTGACCGTGTTTAAGGTAATCATCTTTGACCTAGAGGCTTTGGAGGTCAAATATGACGATGAAAATTTAGCATTGATCCTACTATGTTCATTACCCTCGTCATATACGGGTTTTAGAGATACTATTTTATATATTCGTGATACTCTTACTTTGAATGAAGTTTATGATTCATTATTTTCAAAAGAGAAAATGAAACTGCTTGTCGAAGGATCTGAGGCTCAGGGTGAGGGTCTTATTATTCGAGGAAGGACTCAGGAGGAAGACTTTGATGGTAATATTAGGGGCAGGTCGAAATCCAGAAATAGAGATAAGATCTATAATTATTGTAGGAAGAAGGGTCACATCAAATCAGAATGTTACAAGCTACAAAATAAGAATAAAAGGGTAGTTGAAAATTTAGGGGAAAACAATTAGAGAAGTCTAATGAGGCTAATGTTGCCGAAAATCACAGTGATGGTGAACTTCTCATTTCATCTGATGCTGATTTAAAGCAGAGCGAGGAATGGATTCTTGATTTTGGATGTACGTTTCATATGTGTCCCAATCGGGACTGGTTTTCAACATATGAAACAGTTTCAAGTGGTGCCGTCTTGATAGGCAATAATGCATCTTGCAGAATCGCTGGCATTGGTATGGTCAGAATTAAGATGTTTGATGGTACCATTTGGACACTTGGTGATGTGAGGCACGTCCCTGATTCGAAGAGAAATATGATCTCTTTGAGTATTCTTGATTCTAAAGGGTACTAGTACACTGGTGAAGGTGGAGCTGTGAAGGTTAGTAAAGTGTCTCTTGTTATGATGAAGGGACTATGGAGAACCACCAGTTTATATGTTCTGCAGGGATCCACAGTAATAGGTGATGTTGCCGTCACAAGGTGACATTTGATAAAAGAAGATCACTTATGAGAAGCTTGTAAGGAAGCTATTTAGTTGAAAAGACTATTCAGTGAGCTTAGCGAAGACTTGCAGATTACTACAGTCTTTTGTGATAGTTAGAGTGTCATTTTCCTCATGAAGGATCAGTTGTTTCATGAGAGGACAAAGCACATTGATGTGAGACACTCCCTATAGACAAGTTTAAGCATTGCTTGGACTTGGTTGGTGCTAGATGCTGAGATTTGCCTGTGGGGCTTTTGTGGAAGAGGTGGAGAATGTTTTTTTTGAAGATTTGTGGAATTGGCGTCAAGGTGGAGATTCATAGAATTTGGTGACCCGAATTCAGTTTGATCTGTTAATTTATTATTAGATATTTTCTTATTAATATGTTAATTAATAGATTCTTTATAAATCTGTTAATTAACAATTTTGTTATTAATTTTTCATTTGATTAAGTATCCTAAGGTCTCTATAAATTGTGTACCTCATGGACAAGTTTTATCAATTAAGAAAGTTATTTGATTACCTCTTCTTTCTTTCTCTCTACCTCTCTTTTCTCTCTACTTCTCTTTATTTTATCAGAGCCGCCGACTTTGTATTCCTCCATTGATAGTGATTTTTCTTCCTATGCCCGTAGTTTTACCTGTCAAGGGGTTTCCACATAAATCTGGTGTATTCTCTATTGTTCTTGTTGTCGTTTTTCGTATAAATCTCGTTACATTATATATAAAAAAGAACAAGTCTTCTATTTTACACATCTATCAATCTCCCACTTATACTCAAAGACTCTGCTGTTCACTCACTGCCATACATCTGACTCCCATATCCTCCACATGCCGGTTAAAAGCTCTTGCTGGAAGAGCTTTAGTGAAAGGATCCGCCAGGTTGTCCTCCGATGCAATCTTGGCGACGACTACTTCTCCTCGCTTTACTATTTCTCGTATCAGGTGGTACTTGCGGTCTATGTGTTTACTCGCCTTATGGGCTCGTGGTTCCTTCGAGTTTACAACTGCACCATTGTTATCACAAAAGATTGTGATAGATCTGGGCAAACCAGGAATCACATCTAAGTCCATCATTGTAACGCTCGAAAATTCTCGAAACTAATTTTAGAAATATCTTAGAATTTATTCCAAATTTATGGATATTTTTATAGAATTTTTCCGTAAACGAAAGTGGCAAAAAGGGTTATAAACAGAAAATCGCGTAAGTGGAAATCGATCCCTTCACCTACGCTGTGAGAGAAGAATGGGCGGACCAGCTGGGCTGGTTTGTTTTTGTTGAAATAGATTAAGCGAAACAATAGATAAGGTATAATTAGGTAAATTCGCCCCCATAAGTATAAATAGATAATTAAGGAGAGAAGTTTTATTTTCCCTCAACTCAAACCCTTCCTCGCCCAAACCAGCCGCACGCCGCCCTCTTCTCTCCTCTCTTGGGCGAAACCACACCAAGCCTAGGGCTTTCCTCCGGTGGCCGGCCAAGGCTCTCCTCCGAGAGATTATCCGATATTCGGAATCCCCACGACGAGAGGAACGCGTGAGCGCGATGAAATCTCCGAGACTCCGAGTTTCTCCGGAACCTCCGACGCCGTTCTTGGTTGTAAGTCCAAGATATCGAGGTAAGTACTGCTCACCTGCAGTAAGAGGCGGTTTTCCGCAAGAATTTTCCCTTAAAAGTTTTAAAAGAGATATTTACTTTTAGTTTAAGATTTTGCATGTGATCTTAGTTCATTATATGCTTATACATGTTTGATAGAGTACCCTATGTGAGTTTAGGGTCTAAGAAATCTATAAGAAAAGAGAAGAAAGATAAAGAAGAAGAAAAGAGAAGGCCAAGGCCTTACGAAATCCCCAAAAGTCAAGACTTAGGGATTTGGGCACACAAGGTGTTCGATAAAATGCCAAGGCATTTAATGATAAGAAAAAGTAAGTATTTTATTTTCTAAGGCCAGTACACGGCGTCCAAGGGCGTTGTTAAAGAAATCCAGGTGTCCAATTCCAAGATCTTGGCCCTGGTAGACCAAGGTCTGCTCTATTAGGATTGGCGGCTCGCTACCCCAACCTTTTAGGGAACGCGCATAAGATGGTACTTACATCTTAAGTGGATCCAAATGAGTTATTATTTTCAAGTATATGCTTTAGCAAAGTTTTTTTATAAAGTTTAAGGAAGTTTTCTAAAAGTTAAAGAAAGATTTAAAGTTAAAGAATTGCTAAAGTTTCATGTTAAGCCAAGAGAAAGTGAGTTAAGACTTATTAATGCTTGAGTATGCATGTTTTGAGTTATACATGTTTTGGTGTTTCTTTTAAGCATAAAAGTATCTCATGTGATTTCATATTGTTTAAAAAGCATGCCTGCACATTTCGAGATTTTGTGAGCTAGATAGTACTTGCTAAGCTTTATGCTTATTAGTTGCATTTCCTGTTACTGCAGGTAAAGGTAAAGACAAGCAATTCTGAAGGAAGACGACGAGGCGGTGCTGAGTGACGTGTGTGTGGTGGCTGACCTTGGAGAGATCCTTGGGACGAGACAGTTTATGTCACGCCCCGAGACCCAGGAGCCGCTGATCCAATAGAAAATCGGACAGCACCTCCCCTGTCCGACGGACAATTTACACATACATACACATAATCATACAACCCACGCAGTATATATTTGGCCTCAGGCCTCCAAAATAGACAAACACCACATAAAAACACCAGACAACTAAGTAAAACATACCTGACTGCGGACCGGTCCGACTTACGACGAAACAACCAATATACAATAACCCCTTAGGGCACACTACAACCCACACAAGACATATACAAAGTCCAATAAGTAAATATACAAATAGACACTACTAAGTACAAGACGAACTATGTCGTCGCGATGGGTAGGGACTGGCTGCTGGGCTCTTCTGGCAACTCTAAGTATCTCAACCTGAAAATAAAAATATATGGCAACGGGGTGAGTCCATAAACTCAGCGAATACCCAGCAGATATGCATAGTATGTTATAACAACAATAAGCATCTACGCTAATACAGTCTCATATCAACAATATGGAAAAACTAGTACTGGAAATACTGAGGTAGATACATACCAGAATCCAGCTAACCTGAAAAGAAGACAATGAGTACCATGGAAACATCATTAGTCATATAATCTCAAATAACAAGTCTCCAGAATATGCATGTCAAACAAGTGCAAGAATCAAGTGCAGCAAACAATGCACGATGCAAAGTATGCACATGGTGCAATGACATGTGTCACCCCCTAGTCCCAGTCAGGATATCGTCCGCGACGTCCGCGTGGGTAGAGCTGTGACAAACTGTACGCACCCTGCCATCACTGCTCCTGAGTGACCGGGTGGACAGGATGCTGGCGGGGGACCACCCCCCTACCCCATGTATATATGAGGGAGCTCCGCTCTCATCTCCTCGTGGCTCAGTACGAGAAGGGACCCCTGGCTGCTACCACGCCCGCGCTCACCCTCCTCATAGTGGCCGAACGGAGCAATACAGAGCAAATGCACACATCTACGGTATCCACTAACCCATGAGTGGCCGTGCGTGCATATCATGTACCGGAAAACGATTAGGCTCAACCACAAGGGAGTCGCTGATCGCCGGCATGCAACAGTGCAAGGATGGTGTATGATAGATACACATACATAATAACTCAGGGATAACTAACAAGTATCCAGAACAGTCATAATAACTCAGGGATAACTAACATGTATCCAGAACAGACATAATAACTCAGGGATAACTAACATGTATCCAGAACATGCATAATAACTCAGGGATAACTAACAAGTATCCAGAACAGACATAATAACTCAGGGATAACTAACATATATCCAGAACATGCATAATAACTCAGGGATAACTAACAAGTATCCAGAACAGACATAATAACTCAGGGATAACTAACATGTATCCAGAACATGCATAATAACTCAGGGATAACTAACAAATATCCAGAACAGGCATAATAACTCAGGGATAACTAACATGTATCCAGAACATGCATAATAACTCAGGGATAACTAACATGTATCCAGAACATGCATAATAACTCAGGGTAGCGTATAATCTTACTGCTATCTATAACCAACCATGCATAGCAATATGACACTATCTAAAAGATAAGTCAAAGGGTACCCGCCTCAAAGTAGATGCTCGTATCAGCAAGAACCTTCCGTCCAAGATGTCCAGTACAATTCGATCAGTGTCCTGTATCAAAGGACATTTTTAATAGCTATTACAAAATAGAATAGCAACTTGCCAGAAAATTCCTAAACCATATTAGGGTTTACCTAATCATTTTCTTTCCATTAATTACTTCTAATTAAATGAAAGATTCTTAGTTACCCTTCCAAAGCAAGATAGATCCGCCACCTTGGGGATTTAACTAATTCAAATCCAACAAAACCTACTCTTACAACATAGCTTTTACATGTGTCACACCACAAGATTAATGGAACAACC
>JAGFNQ010000919.1:37511-90627 GCA_024364735.1 Boesenbergia rotunda
TCTCACACCGTGGGCGGCGTCGGCGCCCAGGCTGCGGCGATGATCTCCGGCGGAGTGGTAGAATCGCCGGCGTGGAATCAATAAGAAGAGAAGAAGAGGGGTGATCGGGTTTGGACGGCGTTGGCGGGCTAGGGCACGGCATGCGACGAGGGAACCGAAAAGATTTATAAGGAACGGGCTTTTTGCATAAAAGTCCCTTAGCACTTCCAAATTCCAATTCAACCTTTAGGGTTAAAGTTTTAGCTATTTAACCCTCCTTAATTAATGTAATACCTATCAAGTTTCTAGGGTTAGATATTTATCCTCTTCGTAATTTAAGAGTTTACCCGTAAACCCTTGATAAGTTTTAGGTTTTTACAATAAAGCCCCTTGGGCTCCTTCTGTAGGGTCGGAAACCCTAGACTCTATCCGGAAAAAATCACGAAAAATTTTCTGGTTCGGATTTTCGATTCACCGTATTTTACATTCTCCCCCACTAATAAAAATTTGGTCCCCAAATTTCACCATTCCTCATACGGCACACAATAGCAGCTAAACATGTCTGTACTTATCATGAGTAATTACTTCGTCTGATACCCTAAGGTTACACTACTACGGAACAACTGGAGTTATCAATCCAGATGTAATCATCCGATAACCAGATACACCCGAACAACTGTTAAATCATCATACCTATCCAGGGCACTCAATCCTAAGATCACTTGTGCCAAGTCTATACTCTGATCCTCAAACGAAAAATGAAAAATCCATAAATATCACCCAAGTATCCAAAGTTAATAACATCCTCCAAACATCAAAGTCAGATATATTTATATATATATTCCTCCAATCAATGGTCAAAACCCTCTAAGGTCCTACTCCGTAACAAGGAGTTAGAGACATGCTATCTCTTAGGAGTATCTCCACATACTCATGAAACAATTCCTTTATTTCCCAACGAGTCGTCCGCGATAATCTCTAATTAGAGGTGACCTAGTCTTGTATAAGTGATTTGCCTCCACGCAAACCATAAGTCCGTAGATACCTTTTTGGTTCTTCGGACCAAGTAAAAGTAGTCACCCATAATATCAAGCAACTAGCTCCATATTTTCCGTATTAGATTAAATCATCCATAAGCATGTACTTTCTAGGTCAACTACCCAGTACAAGTGATCCATGGTTAAAGTCCCCAAGGAACAGATTGTATCAATCCTCTACTAACGATGATAGCATATAGCTAATGCTACCCTTCTACATCCATGTAGGTCAGAAACTCTAGTCGTGCCGTCCAGGTCACCTAACCAGGCATATGCAACCCAAATGTCTGAATTACTTACACTAGGATAAGTGGATCCTATACCGATTGAGCCAACTACGGTAAGCAGCTCCAGTTCTCGCTCAGCTAATAATAGCTAGAACACATACTACATATAGTAAGGTCTGGAAAAATCAAATTCCTTAACCTCTAATAAGTTGTCAACATACTCGACCTTGGCTTTCCGACTCAACAATCGGTGCCACTAGAGAATTTCCATTCTCCACTCCAAGATCTCATCCGCAACATGTTACTATTCGCTCACATGAACGATCACGAATGAGATAGATTGACTATATGTCAATCCAACTAAACCAAGTCTACATATATCCATCCATCAAGTATGTATATAAGATCCCACCAAGCTGGGATAGTCTAACCAAGTTACTAGATGGGTATAAGAATAATAACATGATTCCATGACATAAGAGAATTCCTAACCATACTTTAACATACAGGAATAACAACCTGATCCAATGACATGATAAAATTTCTAACCATACCTAAATATACAGGAATAGTAAGCATGATCCAATAATCATACCTACATATACAGGAATGATAACCTTATCCAATAATATCAGATGATATCTAACCATACCTAATTATACAGAAATAGTAACATGAGAGAATTTTCTAACCAATACCTAAATAGGATAAGGGATACAAAAGATCAGAAGAAATACCTGTCGCCTGAAGAAGTCCCATCGCGCCAAGTCCCAAACAACCACATCGAAAACTACTCCAAATAAATCCGAAAAGACTCGTAAAACCATTAGACACCGTAATCCACCAGTCCCGAAGGTATCCGAAAACCTGAGCTCTGATACCAAAATAAATTGTCACGCCCCGAGACCCAGGAGCCGCTGTTCCAATATAAAATCGGACAGCACCTCCCCTGTCCGGCGGACAATTTACACATACACACCACAATATAACAATACCACGCAGTTATATTTGGCCTCAGGCCTCAAAATATATATAGACCCGACACAAATGCACAAGACAACTAAGTAAATCATACCTGACTGCGGACCGGTCCGACTTACGACGAAACAACCAATATACACAAAAACCCCCCCTTAGGGCTCACGACACATAGGACATATACAAATCGTTAAAAGGAATATAAACAATGCACTAACAAATACAAAACAAAACCCTAACGGTCGCGATGGGTAGGGACTGGCTGCTAGGCTCTTCTGGCGACTCCAAGTATCTCAACCTGAAATAAAAATATATGGCAACGGGGTGAGTCCATAACTCAGCGAATACCCAGCAGATATGCATAGTATGTTATAATAACAATAAGCATCTACGTTAATACAGTCTCATATCAACAATATGAAAAAAACTAGTACTGGAAATACTGAGGTAGATACATACCAGAATCCAGCTAACCTGAAAAGAGGACAATGAGTACCATGGAAATATCATTTGTCATATAATCTCAAATAACAAGTCTCCAGAATATGCATGTCAAACAAGTGCAAGAATCAAGTGCAGCAAACAATGCACGATGCAAAATATGCACATGGTGCAATGACATGTGTCACCCCTAGTCCCAGTCAGGATATCGTCCACGACGTCCGCGTGGGTAGAGCTGTGACAAACTGTACGCACCCTGCCATCACTGCTCCTGAGTGACCGGGTGGACAGGATGCTGGCGGGGGACCACCCCCCTACCCCATGTATATATGAGGGAGCTCCGCTCTCATCTCCTCGTGGCTCAGTACGAGAAGGGACCCCTGGCTGCTACCACGCCCGCGCTCACCCTCCTCATAGTGGCCGAACGGAGCAATACAGAGCAAATGCACACATCTACGGTATCCACTAACCCATGAGTGGCCGTGCGTGCATATCATGTACCGGAAAACGATTAGGCTCAACCACAAGGGAGTCGCTGATCGCCGGCATGCAACAGTGCAAGGATGGTGTATGATAGATACACATACATAATAACTCAGGGATAACTAACAAGTATCCAGAACAGTCATAATAACTCAGGGATAACTAACATGTATCCAGAATAGGCATAATAACTCAGGGATAACTAACATGTATCCAGAACATGCATAATAACTCAGGGATAACTAACAAGTATCCAGAACAGGCATAATAACTCAGGGATAACTAACATGTATCCAGAACAGGCATAATAACTCAGGGATAACTAACATGTATCCAGAACATGCATAATAACTCAGGGATAAACTAACAAGTATCCAGGACATGCATAATAACTCAGGGTAACTAACATGTATCCAGAACATGCATAATAACTCAGGGTAGCGTATAATCTTACTGCTATCTATAACCAACCATGCATAGCAATATGACACTATCTAAAAGATAAGTCAAAGGGTACCCGCCTCCGATGTAGTAGTTCGTATCGAATGAGAACCTCCGTCCAAGAAGTCCAACGCAGATCAATCAATGCCCTGTATCAAAGAATATCGTTTTAGCTATCTTAACAGTTATTAAATAGCTAAACGCAACCTCAAATCCTAATTAAAATCCATCCTAAGGCAATGATTACTAATAGAACCGAATTCATAGGATCCATAGCCAACCCCAAAGCTCACAATGGCAGCTTCAAACAAATGGAAATCCAATTCCAATAACTGACCCATATAGATCAAAACACATATAGGAAGACCAACCCAATCACTAACCCATACATAGATCAATGCATTAGCTCATTACATCACCTTCGATAACCACCAATGACTCCATAAATTTCAAAATGTAGTTTGCATCAAAATCAAATACACATAATAGAATTCACTCCATGAACACCATACTATCTGAACCAAGAGATTAAGCCAAAACCAATCCAAATTTCCACCCCACACACCCAACAGATTGCTACCGATCAAGACCGGCTTCCACTAGCTTGTATCAAAATCCAAATTCCCAAAACAAAATGCAACAGCTTCTTCACATGAAGCTCAGCTTGAAACTCTCAGTAAGAGAACCCAAAATCATATCTCTACAACATTCAATCAATAGCCAAGTAAAAATCCAAGAACTAGGTTCACGGTAGAGAAGAGAAACATAGGTAGCAATTAATTCAAATGGAGAACCTAATCAATTCCAACATCAAGCTCAGTTTACTTATCCTCCCTAATTCTGCAAGGATTCAGAAGTCACAAATCTCATCAACTACTAAAGCTTAATCAAAGAAAACTGAGAGATGCAACTCAATCCAAAACCAAAATCCAACCACAACCAAAGCATCTTAACCCACAATAAGATCCAAACAAGACATCATCTACCATTATTACAAAGCCAACCAATAAAACAAAATTGACATATTCAAATTATATTCCAAGCTTACCATTTACAACAAGGCACAACCCAACTTCACTGATCAACCTATATCCAAAAATCCTAGGGCTTAGGTGGCAATGAATTTAGAACCATATGACCTACTCATCCAATCAAATTCCAGAACTCTACGTGCACAAACAAATCGAATTCCAAAGTAGGATCTCCAATTGAAACTCACCTTGAGTCAATCTCTCCTCAGCTGCTCAGAACCGAATCCAAGTAAGTCCCTCAGCTTCTCCCTGCAGAAACAGAACCAAGTAGGCATGCACAGTTCGCATTCATCCACATCAAACTGATCACAACGAGGTCGAGATCCAAGATCAACGAAGGCAAGGAACTAATGGTAGCAAGGAGCAGGAAACAACCCAGATCCAATTCCTTACCTAGCATGGATTGTTGCAAAGCGATGAGTCGCCGGCGCCATCATTTGAATGTCGATGGACTTCTGCTCGGGCCAAGAGGCCGACATCGAGGTAGGCACGCGAACGCGCGTTGGAAAGGAAGAAGGAAGGAGTCGGGCGTGGGCTTCACCTGCGGCTAGGTCACGCGAAGGGAGAGGGAGGCATCGTTTTGAAGGGAGGGTATCCTCAACCCTCACCTTGCCGACCTCACCAGTCTTGGTCTCACACCGTGGGCGACGTCGGCGCCCAGGCTGCGGCGATGATCTCCGGCGGAGTGGTAGAATCGCCGGCGTGGAATCAATAAGAAGAGAAGAAGAGGGGTGATCGGGTTTGGACGGCGTTGGCTGCGGGCTAGGGCACGGCATGCGACGAGGGAACCGAAAAGATTTATAAGGAACGGGCTTTTTGCATAAAAGTCCCTTAGCACTTCCAAATTCCAATTCAACCTTTAGGGTTAAAGTTTTAGCTATTTAACCCTCCTTAATTAATGTAATACCTATCAAGTTTCTAGGGTTAGATATTTATCCTCTTCGTAATCTAAGAGTTTACCCGTAAACCCTTGATAAGTTTTAGGTTTTTACAATAAAGCCCCTTGGGCTCCTTCTGTAGGGTCGGAAACCCTAGACTCTATCCGGAAAAATCACGAAAAATTTTCTGGTTCGGATTTTCGATTCACCGTATTTTACACTTATACTGTGAATTGTATTGCGGACATTCAGTAGATGAGTTTAAGATCCCAATCAAATGCACAAACATGTATACTCAAATAGTGAATTATCATTTATTAAAATAAATGTTTACAATCATAAGGCGATTGCCTTAGGACACTTCTCTCATATCACTAACAAACTCCCACTTGGCCTAATGTCAATCGCTACGGTATCCAATACCACAGGCTCTAACATGACCCTCAAACTTGTTTTGAGACAAGGCCTTAGTTAAAGGATCCGCTAAATTCCTTTTAGTGGGAATTTTCTCAATTTGTATGTCATTCCTACTTATAATCTCTCTGATCAGATGATAGCGGCGAAGCACGTGTTTGGATCGCTGATGAGACCTTGGTTCCATTGCTTGTGCAATAGGTCCATTGTTGTCGCAATAAACCGGTATTGCTTCATCAATGGTTGGAACCTCACCAAGTTTTGAGACAAACTTCTTGATCAAGACTGCTTCCGTGGTAGAATCCGCTACGGTGTCTTGTTTGGAACTTTTCCAACTTACTGTGCCTCCATTTAAAGTAAATACGTATCCAAACTGCGATTTGGAGTCATCCTTATCTGTCTGGAAACTGGCATCTATATACCCACGTATTACCATATCTCTTTCTCCATATATTAGGAACACATCCTTAGTTCTTCTTAAGTACTTAAGGATTGTCTTGACAGCCGCCCAATGATCCATTCCTGGATCTGACTGGTATCTGCTTGTGACACTCAGAGCATACGATACATCGGGCCTTGTACATAACATAGCATACATGATAGATCCTATTGTGGATGCATAAGGAATCTTATTCATGTAAATCCTCTCGTCTTCTGTGTGCAGACACATAGACTTTGAAAGGTTGATCCCATGCCTAATGGAAAGGTAACCTTTCTTGGATTCCGACATGCTAAACCCTTTTAGCACTCGGTCTATATATGTAGACTGCGAAAGACCAAGCAACCGTTTTGATCTATCTCTATAGATTCTAATCCCAAGGATATAGGTTGCTTCTCCCAGGTCTTTCTTGGAGAAAGTTTTGGACAACCAAATTTTAACTGTCTGTAAAACTGATATATCGTTTCCTATAAGTAATATGTCATCGACATATAATACTAGGAATACGACTGCACTTCCACTAACCTTCTTGTACACACAAGGTTCGTCAGGATTTTGTGAGAAATCAAACTCTTTGATTGTCTCATCAAAACGGATGTTCCAGCTCCTAGATGCTTGATTTAGTCCATATATGGATCGTCGAAGCTTGCATACTTTGGTTTTATCAACCGATGTGAAACCTTCAGGTTGTATCATGTATACATCCTCAAGCAGGTTTCCATTAAGGAAAGCTGTTTTCACATCCATTTGCCATATCTCATAATCATAATGAGCTGCTATGGCTAGGAGCATCCGAATGGATTTAAGCATAATTACCTTCCATGTTGGTTTTCTTCTTAAAAACCCACTTGCACACTATGGGCTTAATCCCTTCAGGTGGGTTAACCAAGTCCCATACTTGATTTTTGTACATGGAATCCATTTCCGACTTCATGGCTTCAAGACATTTATCCCTTTCTGAATTTTTTAGAACATCTTCATAACTGATAGGTTCGTCATCGTTAATGAGTAACACGTCGTTCGATTCACTTATGAGAAATCCGTATCTCTCTGGAATATTGCGTGTCCTATCAGACCTACGAAGAAGTGGTGTTGTTTTAGGTTCAACTGATAGCTCATCATTATGAGTTATTGGTTGTGGGTCTAGACTAGGTGTCTCTGTAATGTCTATTGGAGTTTCTTAAACTTCTTCAAGTTCAATGCTACTCCCACTGTTTTCTTGTAAAAGAAATTCTTTTTCTAGAAATACAGCATGCCTTGAAACAAACACCTTTTGTTCCAAGGGATGATAGAATTGGTAACCTTTCGTTTTCTTAGGGTATCCAATAAATAGACATTTATCAGACTTAGCATCCAATTTGTCTGATACAGTCCGCTTTACATAAGCAGGACAACCTCATATCTTTAGGTGAGATAAATGAGATTTCTTACTATTCCACGTCTCATATGGAGTAGTAGAGACTACCTTGGTCGGGACTCTGTTTAGTAAGTAAACAGCTGTTTTAAGCGCATAGCCCCAAAAGGATTTTAGAAGAGTTGCATGATTCATCATAGATCTAACCATGTCCATCAAGGTTCGGTTACGCCTCTCAGATACACCATTATGCTGTGGTGTATATGGTGGAGTCCATTGAGACAATATCTCATTGTCCCTAAGATAATCTTGAAACTCTTGACTTAAGTATTCACCACCCTGATCGGATTGAAGTATCTTAATACTTTTGCCAAGTTGTTTCTCTACTTCACTTCTGAACTCTTTGAATATCTCAAAATCTTCAGATTTGTGTTTCATTAAGAACACATACTCGAATCGTGAGTGATCATCGATTCGCTTATGACAAATCCGTATCTCTCTGGAATATTGCATGTCCTATCAGATCCACGAAGAGGTGGTGTTATTTTAGGTTCAACTGATAGCTCATCACTATGAGTTATTGGTTGTGGGTCTAGACTAGGTGTCTCTGTAATGTCTATTGGAGTCTCTTGAACTTCATCAAGTTCAATGCCACTCCCACTGTTTTCTTGTAAAAGAAATTCTTTTTCTAGAAATACAGCATGCCTTGAAACAAACACCTTTTGTTCCAAGGGATGATAGAATTGGTAACCCTTCGTTTCCTTAGGGTATCCAATAAATAGACATTTATCAGACATAGCATCCAATTTGTCTGATACAATCCGCTTCACATAAGCAAGACAACCCCATATCTTAAGGTGAGTTAAGTGAGGTTTCTTACTATTCCATATCTCATATGGAGTAGTAGAGACTACCTTGGTCGGGACTCTGTTTAGCAAGTAAACAGCTGTCTTTAGTGCATAGCCCCAAAAGGATTTTGGAAGAGTTGCATGATTCATCATCGACCTAACCATGTCCATCAAGGTTCGGTTGCGCCTCTCAAATACACCATTATGCTGTGGTGTATACGGCGGAGTCCATTGGGACAATATCCCATTGTCCCTAAGATAATCTTGAAACTCTTGACTTAAGTATTCTCCACCTCGATCGGATCGAAGGATCTTAATACTTTTGCCAAGTTGTTTCTCTACTTCATTTCTGAACTCTTTGAATTTCTCAAAGGCTTCAGATTTCTGTTTCATCAAGAACACATACCCGAATCGTGAGTGATCATCGATAAAGGTGATGAAGTAGCTATAGCCTCCTTGTGCAAGAGTTGACATTGGTCCACATACATCAGTATGTATAAGACCAAGCAATTCTCCCACTGGATTACCTTTTCCGGAAAAGGGTAATTTGGTCATCTTGCCTTTTAAGCATGATTCGCATGTATCAAATGAACCGGGTTCAAATGATTCCAGAATTCCACATCGGTGTAATTCGGTCATGCGTTTCTTACTTACATGGCCAAGACGGCAATGCCAAGTGTAGGAGTCTATTCGATTATCTATTCGAGCACGTTTGTTGCTAACTTCGATATTGAAAACGTCAATGGATAAATCTAACGTGTAGATGCCATTGCACAAAGTTCCATTCCCATAATGAACGCCATTTAAAGTTATGTAACAACAATTGTTACTAAAAGTTAAATGATAACCTTTTTTATTCAAACATGAAATAGATACAATGTTCTTTATTAATGAAGGAACAAAATAATAATTATCCAATTCTAAGACACGTCCAGTGGGGAGCTTTAGCAAATATGTTCCGATGGCAACAGCAGCAATCATTGCTCCATTCCCAACTCGCAAATTCGCTTCTCCTTTGACGAGTCTTCTTCTATTCCTTAGCCCCTGTATGTCATTACATATATGTGAGCTACACCCAGTATCAAGTACCCAGGTATTTGACGAAATAGAGTGACATTCAATAACGAAGATACCTGAAGAGGATGGGGCATTGGATGCCTTATTCTTCAAGGACTCAAGATAAACTTTGCAGTTTCTTCGCCAGTGACCCTCCTTGCCACAATGATGGCAAGTTCCTTTTGGTTTTTTTTCAGTCTTTTTGGCCTTTTTCTTCTTCCCTTTATTCTGTTCTTTGGCCTTTCTCTTAGAACCTTTCTTTGAGGAACCAACTAACAGTACCGCCTTTTGATCCGGCTTTACAGAAGGCTCTACAGTCTTCAGCAGGTTGAGCAACTCAGGAATGGTGGTCTCTAGTTTGTTCATCCGATCGTTCATCACAAATTGTGAATAACTTTTGGGCAAACAATTCAGAATTAAGTCAATACTTAGTTCATGATCCATTGCAAAACCGAGTGCGCTCAGTCGCTCAATGTACCCCAACATCTTTAACACAAACTGCGAGGCAGAAGTGCCTTCCTGCATCTTAGTGGTGAAGAGGAGTCTGGAGACTTCGAACCTTTCGGATCTCGCCTGCTCCTCAAACAACTCATGAAGATGGAAGATGATGGTATAAGCATCCATATGCTCATGCTGCTTTTGCAGCTCAGGTATCATTGAGGCTAGCATGATACAACTCGCAAGTTTAGAATCGGTCACATGTTTCTGATAGGCCAACAATTGGTCTGGAGTTGCATTTTCTGGAGGACGGTCGGGAAGTTGATCTTCAAGGACATAAGCAAGCTTTTCTGCCTTGAGGACTATCCTCAGGTTTCGAAGCCAGTCCATGAAGTTTAGCCCAGTCAGTTTATTGGTGTCCAAAATGGAACGCAAATTCAGAGAAGACATGATCGAGTGATTAACCTAGAAATACAAATTGAGATTATGTGAGAAGATTGATAAAGAATGCATCAAATACATTAATTAAATCCTATTTATTTTACGAATTGAATCACCCTTATTATCAATTCGGGAGATCGTAGGAACATCTCCAAATAGGTTGATATCCAACCATAGATATGAACCACCATGGCTGTGGCCATCAAGTTATTCTTAGCTATGAAGGTAGGTAATTATACCGATTACATATCACATATATGTAACTATCACATTATGCTATCAACTAATTGAATGTTTGCATAAATCATTGGGTTATTAACTCATTAACAAGTATGCGACATTATACATAGCACCCAACTGCACCTCTCATTACATCGACCTTGGCTGTGGCATAACAAATCGATGCTCCAAGATTAAGGCTGACCCATTAATCAAGGAATAGTTTTAATATGGTTGGAGCTCATTCAACCGTTTAGTCAGGCTTGGATGTGTCCAACAACCAAAACTAAGGATTGACCTCTGACTCCAACTATATTATTCATAAACTAATTCCATGGTTTGAACATGTTGAGGTTCAAGCCGGGCATGGATGTGTCCATCAACCCAAACGAGAAGCAAAACTCCGATTCTAACCATATTAATGGAAGGTGTTGGCCTTAATATTTTGTAAGGGGTTTTGGGTCACATCCTTTCTTTTCTAAGCACATTCATGACATATAATCATGTCATGACTAACGATTTCCTTAATAAAGTATGTATGTAACTTAAGTTATCAGGTCTCATTAATTGAATTAGGAACCGGATTTCCTAATTCTAATTTCATACTTTATTAAAGGAATTGTTTTGGGAAACAATTTCCTAAATTGTCATAATCAATTTCGGAAATAATATGTTTAAGACTTTGATTTCTCTAAATCAAATCTTATTAAATTAAGGGACAATTCCCTTAATTCAACAACATATTATTTTCATGAAAATATCTTTTAAGAAAACTCTATAGGAAACCATTTCCTAATTAATTTTGGAGACAACAATATGTAAGAGCATCACCTCTTAAATCATATTTTATTCATGGATTTAATTAATTACAACAAATCGTTTTCTAAGGGTGGCTCCCCGAGGCTTAGATACCTAAAGAAAAGTAATTTGTCGTAAATCTAATTTGGTCCGCTTCGGAAGCGCAACCAAATTAAACATGACAATTTCATTTAAAATTGGGAAATTAAATTACAACAACTAACTTTAAATTGGACGGCTCCCCGAGGCTCAATCCAAAATAAAGAATTTTGTTGTCAATTTAAAAACCAATTCAAATTTAATTGTCAATTAATTGTCCATAAATTTGTCTAGACTTTCCTAAAAGAAAGTGCCCAAAATTGCGAGATTTCATAATAGGTTTTCAGAATAATTGTAAGTTTCTGGTACAAAGAAAACTTACATATTTCCAAAGTTGGAAAATTTCTAAAATAGAAAATTTCCAAAATTGGAAAGTTTCCAAAGATGGGAAGTTTTCACAATTATTATAAAATTTTTAGAAACTAGGATATTTCAAAAGTTTGCGAAATTTCATGAGGATTTCCAAACTTAGAAATTCGTAAATCTAAAATTTATTATAATTGGAAAGTTTCCATAATTGAAATTTTTTTCCAAAATTGAGATTATGACAAAGTTTTCCGCAAAACAATTATATGATTATGTCGAACACTAACCGGCTCTGATACCACTGTTGGGACCGGGTGCATGTTGACAAGGATACGGGTTCGTAAAATTTTAAATTTTTACGTGCAGCGGAAGAATTAGCATAAAATAATTTCTCAAATTATTCTAACCACGTATCTAGCATGCAACCTTATGGTGTGTGGACATGATCATAAAATAAAACTTTGCGGAAAAGTAAACTAATTTACTTTGTACCTCGCGTAACTCGAAGAAAAGGGACGAGATCCAACCGTAGCGTCCCTTGGAAGCTTCGCCTCTATTCGCGTCCACGCCGAGTTCTCTTCGGGATGACTTTGCAAAGCCACAAGTTTTGTGCCGACGAGAACTACTAGATTCTCTAAAGGCACAACTAGAAGATCAAGAGAGAAGAAAGGAAACTAACCACCAAGAGACGGAATCTAAATTCCGAGAAGGAAGGAGATGTGATCCGCTTCTTCTTCTTCGAGGTCGTCTTGGTGTATGAAGCTCACGCCCACCTTGGGAGTTGCGCCGGCCCTAGGGGAGGAGAGAGAGCCAGCCCTAAAGAGAGAGGGGCGCCAGCCCTAGGGAGAGAGAGAGGCGTGTAGAGAGAGAGAGAGAGCAACTAATCTCTTGATTAATTGATTAGGAATTCAAGGCTTGCCTTTGGTTCCTTATATAGTTGCTTCTCCCTTGCCAAGTCTCTCTCTTAACGGAATTAACGGAATTAATTTTCATAAGAAATTTATCTTATAATCTTTCTTATGAATAATTCCGTTATGCCTAGTTTTATTATAACTAACTTTATAATAAAACAAATACTTCTCTCCTTTAATTATGGAATAAATTTTATAAGAAATTTATAAATTTTCTTATTATGAAAAAATCAATTCATAATTGATTTTATAAAATTAAAATAAACCATTCCATGGATCATTTTAATTTCCATAAAAGGAATAAATTTCTATAAATTTATTTATATAAATTTTTTTATACAAATTTATTTATCCATAATTTATAAAACAAATCGCGCTAGATATATTTTATTAATTAAACCAAATAAATTGGTTTCTTCCCCTTGTTGTGGCCGGCCAAACCAAAGGGGGTTAACACCCTCTTTGGCCGGCCAAACCGATCGCGAATTAAACTCATTTAATTCGCCCAATAAGCCTTCAAAAGACTTAGCCATTTTAAGTTTCCGTTGCGCCTCTGATTAACTCAGATTCAACTTATTTCTCTTGATTGGAAAATCTAATTTTCAACTCGTTTTAAATCCCTTGGATTACTCGTAGTGCGTGTGACTAAATAGGCTTTCGATTTATGTTAGCCGTCTATAATTAACCAATTATAGAACGGTCATGAGTGGCACCTAGTAGTACATCATGACCCCCAATTAATCGAAAGATCAACGGTTTGACCTCAGAAGTAATTCTGAAACCCTTCAGCAGCTCTAATGAATCGTGCCCCATTCCCTTCACCATCTTATACCCACTTGGTTCAGGACATGGTCTATTTGTGTCAGTCCCCACTAGGCTGACTACGTCACACCTAGCCCAAGTAGTGTCTTTCTCGTCCTTTGGATTTCTAATTACTCTCATGTATTTAAGAGACTCACACTCTAAACATGATATGCTCTGGCCAGAGGCTTTGAGTAACAATCCGACGATAGGCCTAGGTATACATCTCCTCGCAAGGAGTGGTGAATCCTTTGTAGGCTGTTCAAACATCTTCGGGCACTTCGGCTTATACCTAATCATCCTGGGTCCACACCTCCTTGGAGATGCTTGCTTAAGATGTTAAAGTATAAGTCTCCATGACCAAGATGACTTGAACACCGCAAGTCAAAGGAACATCGCACTTAAGCTGCAGTAATAACTTCAGTGACATATCTTTATAGATTACCATATGAAGTTTTACAGCTAGTCACTCCAATGAACTAGTTCCCTTAACTAGCATCCATGTTTATCTCCGGACATCCCAATGTCACCAGCCAGTGAGAATCAGCTGATTAGAGAATAACCCATCTTAGTCTCAACAGAATTGATAATGTCCGTTTTTATCAATTCATCGACTATGGATATTTTCAATACTTCACAATTGCACATTTAGAGATAATCACTAGTTGTGATCTCATCACAAATTCTCTTATGCTGTGAATTGTATTGCGGACATTCAGTAGATGAGTTTAAGATCCCAATCAAATACACAAACATGTATACTCAAATAGTGAATTATCATTTATTAAAATAAATGTTTACAATCATAAGGTGATTGCCTTAGGACACTTCTCTCATATCACTAACAGATCCGACATAACCTTTTCATGACTATTATAATATATGACTTTGTGCTTCTATCCTTGATATCTAGATTGATCAATGAGGCATAGACCGTGTCATCCCCTTATCAATCTTTGTGTTACTTGATCCCAAGTAGACTCACTTAAGCAAATGAGCTCAATATCTCATATTGACTCATTTGAGCATGGTCATACATTTTAGTAGTCCTACTCGATCAAGAGGCCCACATATATCACTCTCATCATATGGGAGGGATAGATCCCATCTACTTCACTCACATCCCTCTGCATTATTTGTTACATACCCAGTCAACGCCTTGATAGTCCACCCTGTTACAGGTGACGTTTGACGATACCAAAGTACATAACTCCTTATGTAGGAAACTGTAGTAAATTTAGGTCTAAGAATTATTCATATTAATAGTCTCATGAGAATGTTTATGAAACTCATATAACGATCCATGAAACTTTCTCATGACGGGTCAATTCGGTACACATTCTCTAATATATACCCATGTGCCAACTTGGTATCTCATATCCATAACTTGTGAGATCAAGTCATCAATTGACTTATATGCAAGTTTTAATGTATAAATATTATCCTTGAATATTAATACTTAATTAGGAATAGTTAAGGGTAGTATTTTCTACATCATATCACTATCAATTTAACTAATTGATATAATGTAGATCATAATCTACTACCCAAGGACATTATTATGCTTATTCATCGGGCACAATCATGAAATAAATATAATAATCAAACTTTACCTTTATTAGATAGAATATGATACAAAATGTTCCTTAGACAATCATCTTATAATTGGTTCTAGGGCTAACACTGATAATCTCCCATTAGCACTAGTGTCAATCACTAAAATATCGAATATCCAGTGACCAAGTGTGACCATCATGCTTTTTCTGTGCCAAATCCTTAATCAATGGATCCACGATGTTAGCGCCCGTCGAAACTCTCCTTATCCTCACATTTCCTCTATTGATGATCTCTCGAATAAGATGGAAACACCGTAGTATGTGTTTGGACCGTTGATGAGAGCGAGGTCCTTAGCCCGTGCAATATCCCCATTATTGTCACAATAGAGGTCTATTAGGTCCACCATGCTAGGAACCACACCATGCTCTGCAATGAACTGTGCTCCCAAACAGTCTCCTTTGCTGCATCAGATGCAGCAATATATTCGGCTTCTGTTGTAGAATCTGCAACTCTGTATTGCTTCAAACTCTTCCAGCTCACAATGCCATCATTCAAACAAAATATATATCTTGACTGCAATTTGGAATCATCCTTATCAGTTTGGAAGATTGCATCACTATAACCCTTTACAGCTAGTTCCTTATCGCCTCTAAATATCAAGAAATATTCTTTCATCCTTCGTTAGTACTTAAGAATATTCTTGATAGTTATCAAGTGACTTTCACCTGGATCTGACTGGTATCTGCTCATCATGCTCAATGCATACAAGACATCTGGGCGAGTACATAGCATGGTGTACATGATAGACCCTATAGCAGATGCATAAGGGATCTGATCTATGTGGTCTCTCTCCTCCTTAGAAGAGGGACATTGAGTCTTTGAAAGACTCACACCATGTGACATCAATAGAAATCCTCTCTTGGAATTCTGCATGACAAAACGTTTGAGCACCTTGTCAATGGATGTACTCTAACTTAGGTCAAGTAATCTTTTAGATCTATCTCTATAGATCTTGATACCTAAAATGTAGGCTGCTTCACCCTTGTCCTTCATTAAGAAATAATTCCCAAGCTATGTCTTCACAAACTTTAATGAAGGGATATTGTTTCAAATGAGTTGTATGTCATCTACATACAAGATCAGGAAGATAACTGTGCTCCCACTAACCCTCTTGTACAGATAAGGTTCATCCTCATTCTTGATGAAACCAAACGCTTTGATTGCATCATCGAATCGAAGATTCTAGCATCGAGAAGCTTGCTTTAGTCCATAAATAGACCTTTGTAACTTACATACCTTTCAAGCATTCTTTCGATCTACACAACTCTCAGGTTGTGTCATGTACACATCTTCGAGTAGATTCCCATTCAGGAATATAGTTTTGACATTCATTTGCCAGATCTCATAATCATGATGAGCTATAATGGAAAGTATGATCCGAATAAACTTAAGCATTACAACTGGTGAAAAGGTTTCATCATTGTTTATACAATGAATTTGCATGAAGTCTTTAGCTACCAGTCACCCTTTATAGGTATGCATAAGACCATCCATGTCAGCCTTTCTCTTAAAGACCCATTTACACCCAATGAGTTTGATCCCCTCAGATGGATCAACCAAAGTTCATACTTGGTTAGTGTACATTGATTCCATTTCAGATCTCATGACCTCTTGTCATTTCTCAGAATCTAGGCTCATCACAACTTCCTGATAGGATGTAGGCTCATTCAACTCAACAAGCATAACATCATCATAGTCAAATAAGAGATATGAGTATCTCTTAGGTTGACGACATATCCTATCATATCTGCGAAGAGGTTGGTCTACATGAATAGGTTGTTGCTCCATAACTTTTTGTGTACAAACTCATAATCCACAACACTTTGTGGTGTTTGTTCAATTTCCATCAAGGCCTCAGTGCTATTTTTTGTATCTTGAATTTCTTCAAGATGAATTTTACTCCCTCTAATTCTTCTAGAAATAAACTCTCTTTCTAGAAAAATATCATGTCTAGCGACAAACACTTTGCCTTATATGGAATTGTAGAAGTAATATCTCTTTGTTTCCTTAGGATATCCTACAAAATTGTACTTATCTGATTTTGGGCCTATCTTGTCGAGACTTAACGACGAACATAAGCCTCACAATCCCAAATCTTTATAAAAGACATCTTGGGACTCTTCCCGGTCCATATCATATACAGTGTCTTTATGACGGCTTTTAATGAAACTCAGTTAAGTGTGAAAATAGTTGTCTCTAGAGTAAAACCCCAGAAGGAAGTAGGAAGATCTGTCTGACTCATCATAGATCGTACCATATCTAATAGAGTATGATTCCTCCTCTCAGATACACCATTCCATTGTGCTGTTCTAGTTGGAGTGAGTTGGAATATGATCCCACACCCAGCTTGTAACGACCCAGCCCCTCGGCCCAACAACCTGGCCCCTCGGCCCAACAACCTGGCGGCCAAATCAACATTTGGCGGCCCATCTTTGACGACCCCTTATGTCGTCGACCATCAGCCGTGTCGTTACTCACGAGGACTTCTCACCCCTGGCCAGTGGATTTTTGCCTTCCTTAGGATTCGAACTCTAGACCTCCAAGCTAAGTACTAGATTTTATGAATCTTGATAGCCAAATGAGCGCGGCTCACTTGGCTATCAGAATTCATAAACTCTAGTACTTAGCATGGAGATCTAGAGTTCGAATCTTGAGGAAGGCAAAAATCCACTGGCCAGGGGTGGGAAGTCCTCGTGAGTAACGACACGGTCGATGGTCGACGACATAAGGGGTCGTCAAAGTTGGGCTGCCAAATGTTGATTTAGCCGCCAGGTTGTTGGGCCGAGGGGCCAGGTTGTTGGGCCGAGGGACCGGGTCGTTACAATAAAAAGGCGCCTTTTTATTGTAACGACCCGGCCCGTCGACCCGACCCCTCGCCCCCTTGGGTGGCCAAATTCCTTTTTTGGCGGCCCAACATCATGGCCCCTTTGGTCGTCGACCGTCGACCGTCGTTACTCACAAGAATTTCCCACTCGTGGCTAGTGGATTTTTCCCTTCCCCAGGATTCGAACTCTAGACCTCCAAGCCAAGTACTAAAGTTTATGAATCCTGGTAGCCAAGTGAGCAAAAATTTGTCATGACCCCAGAGGCACATGCTTACTCGAAAATCGGGCAGCATCTCCCCTGTACGGCGGACAAGTTGGGGCAATAATACATACACTCTAATCACAATAGATGGCTCAACCATCATAACAGAAATAAAACACATCACCACGCAGTTTTTATATCAACAAAAGAGATAACGGGTGGCTCAGCCACCTTAGGCATAAAAGAAACCACAACCAAAGAGAAACTCCACAACGAACAAACCCGACCAATAAAACATTACTACAAATTAGTCAAAACCATACCAGATAAGAAAATAAAATGTGGAAATAGAGAAACTACGAAGAATCAACTCTGAAACAACTCCAAAAAAATAACCCGGTGGAACTGAGGGGCTGAGAGGTAGGAAACTGGATCATCTCCTGGCTTCAAGAAAAATATTAACCTGCTACCTGAAACAAAAATGGGAGGTAGCGGTGGTGAGTCCGGGCAGACACTGCGAGTATATGAGTAGACAATAAGCATGGCATAATAAAGGATAACTAAGTAGAGAATCAATAGAGTACAGTCCATAAGAAATATAAGAATACCTAATCATGTATAACATATGTAAAACGACATAGTATAAAATCCAAATAACAACTAAGCATGTATAAAACAACACAACAATAATAAAACCAAGATATACATGCATGTCAATCAAGTGCAACAACTATAGCTCATATCATATAAATGCAACAATCATAGGAAAATGTATAAACGAAATACGTATACACATGATGCAATGACATGTGTCACCCCTGACGCCAGTCAAGCCGCCAACACATCCCATCTGTGTGACCGAGTGGGTAGGGTTGTGACAACTGTACGCACTCCAACAACAAATACCACAGAAGGTGTGGTTGAGTGGATAGGATGCTGGGGAGTCAACACTCCAGACCCCGATACATAGGGGGAGCTATCAACAGCTACAGTATCCCTCGAAAAACAACGGTGAGGGTGTCACTGTTTGCCTACAGCTACAACATGTGTGGCATAACAGCGCAGTTGCTCACACTCTAACAACTACCACGTCAACAAGTGGTTGAGTGAATCGGGCAACAAAATGACTAACGATGACTTAACCATATGGAAGCCCAACAGTCGTTAGTATGCAACGTGTAGATATGGTGCATGCTACAATATGCACGAACAACCGGAGAAACAACGATGTAACCAAAATCCAACAAGTAAACGATGCATCAATACATCCAACCGAAAATGGAAAACCAACGATTATGCACCTACACTACTAGGTAGGGTATTTCTAATGCCAAATAAACCTATCTGTGTTTAATGGACTTCTAAGTACTCGCGTACAAGCGACACTTTACAGAACGGAAAACCAACAGAGGACTGTACAGATACAAATTTGGAATACTTGAAGATCAACGAAGAATAAGTATCAACGGCGATGTTAAAATATCAAACAACAAAGAATAAGGTCAAGCAACCTATAAGACATAAAATAGTCATGTTTAAGGTAAAAGAAACTACTCGAGTACAAAGGAGAAGTACCCGCCTTTTATTGAAGAATTTCGTAAACGAGAACCTTCCACGATCAACTGAACGAGTCCGAATCAAGGTCCTATATCAATGCCATCGTTTAGCTATTTATAGAATTAATAAATTAGCTAAACGAAATATTATATCTGCTTAGGATAAATCTTAACTGTAATACTTATTTAATTAACTCAATAAATAACAATTGGTTCCTTCCTAACCTAACCTTATGACAATTAGGTAATTAAGTCAACTTTCCAACTAACCTAAAGAACTACCACCAAGTCCAAGCAAACATTTTCTTTTAGTGATCCAAATCAAATTCAACTCCAAACTAAACACCTACTAATCCAAACCACCCAACTCCTATATGATGCTCACAAAAATAACCAAGATAGAGTTAAAGTTGTTCACTTACCTATTCATCCTTGTCACTGATACACCAACATAATCTCACGACAACAACCAATTCAAAGAAAACAACCCAATGCAGATTCAAACCAAAACAACAAAACTATACACCTACACTCCACGGCAACAACAGATCCGAAACAGGGTAGCTCCAAATCAAAAACATAGATCTTCTTACAACTGAACAAATTCAAATCAACAACACCAAGTTAATTCCTATACTCAATTTTTATTAAATTCAACCCTTACCTTGATTTCGGCCGGAGAGAAAAACCAAGAACGGAAAACAAAAATAAGGCAGCGCTTCGTCGACTCACGGCAGCAACGTTGGCTAGGGTCTCGCAGCTCCTCCTTCATGTGCGCTGAACCAGATGAAGAAGAAGAACAAGGAGGAGAAGGAGAATAGAGGGCGCGACGGCTTGCGGCGGTGCTTGCAGCATCAGGCAGAGGAGATGGGCGTGAGGAAAGAAGTCGGTGCAGAGAGGGAAGACTCCGCAGAGAAGAGAGGTTGGCGTCGGCTTGCTCGGGAACGGCTGCGGCGTCGGGTGTCGGCTAGGGCTCGGCGTCGAGGCAGAGAAGGGAAACGTCGAAGAAAAACTGAATCGGGAGGAAAAACTGAAAGGGGAGGAGGTTTTTAGGGCTTTTATATTTGTTTTTGGCATTTTGGAATTAAACCCTCCAACTTTGGTAAATTACAACTAAGCCCTTTAAAATTTCGATTTTCAACATTCTCCCCCACTAATAAAAAATTTGGTCCCCAAATTTAGCTAGTGAACCACAACAAATACTAGTCAACCATAAAACCAACCCAGACTAGTCCACAACCATAAACCATAAACCACAACAAGTACTGGTCAACGACAAGAGAAATCAACAACCCAGATATAATATGAATACATAATGAAAAACTAACCATACGCACCTCAAGTAAATAGATGAGGATAGCGAGTTATGATCGTATCCTCGAGCTCCCAAGTAGCTTCCTCATCAGAGTTGTGCTGCCAACCAACTTTCACTAAACGAACTGTCTTGTTCCTCAACTGATGCTCCTTGCGGTCCAGAATCCGCACAGGCAACTCCTCATAAGTTGCATCTGGCTGAAGTGTGACCGGCACCTCCGATAACACATATGTAGGATCTGGTACATATTTCCTCAACATGAAAACATGAAACACATCGTGAACTCCAGCCAAAGAAGGTGGTAACGCCAGACGATAAGCGACAGCTCCAATCCGCTCCAAAATCTGGAAAGGTCCAATGTAGCGGGGAGCTAGCTTACCTCTCAACCCAAACCTCTTCACCCCTTTCGTGGGCGACACTCGTAAGAACACGTGATCGCTCACGGAGAACTCCAAGGGTCTTCGTCTCCGACCTGCATAACTCTTCTAATGATCCAGAGCCTTTGACGGACAACGTCTGATAGTATGGACTAGTTCTGTATCATGCTGAATATTCTGAGGACCTAGCAACTTAGATTCCCCAACCTCCTCCCAGAGGGTGGGTGCACGACTAGTCCTACCATACAACTCCTCAAACGGTGTCATTTGGATAGCTAAATAATAACTATTGTTGTAAGCAAACTTAACTAAATGCAGGTGAGGTGATCCTTTAATTGCCTTCAAAGTCCATGCTGCATGACTTCAGCAAGTCCTCTAGTTAATGAATGGTGTGCTCTGTTCACCTGTTAAGAACCTTTTTGGACTTCCATGTCACATATACCTATCAATCTACCTACCCCTCCATGTTTACCAAATCAAAATCATTTAGGTCAATGCACTTGTTTTGAGCAACATTCCTATATAAATTAAAATTGCCCAAATTTAACAAATGTCATGTCATTCACTTATCCTGCTTCATGCGTCTTATGTACTTACCGTGCTTTCCAGACACTTGACTGGTATGTTTTTTTTAATCCAAACTAGTTTTATGTCAATATAATAATTATGCCCAAATCTGCTAGTGTATATAGCTCAACTTCAGGGTTTACTATGCATTTAGTTCAATCATATAACTAATGTCAAATGCACAGCCCTTTCGATAATAAATTTGAAGACTTTTGGAGTCATAGCAATTAGCTGCTCCTGCACATCATTGCCATCAGTCTTGGTAACCAAAATGAGAACCTGGATTATATCAGGTGATATGTGAATTTTCACAATGGAAAAAAAAACAAATCAAGGCAATAGGACTAGCATTAGGTGAGTGCCTCACAAATTTAGTGCCTTTGCGGGAAAGGAATGAGGAAAGAATTTGCACTAGTTGTGTTATAATGGGGCAGAGTTTATATATGAGCACCTTTACCTATCAAACCTATAAACTATGTTCCCCACACTCAACAAAAATAAAAGATGGTTCATCTAATATAAGTCAGGACAAATGCTGGTTCATATAGTACATTGTCGAAATTTCTTATAGTAGAAATTAAACTTCATATATCTTGTATATTTTTTTTTTGTAAAATTGGTCCCAATAGTTATCCAAAGGTAAGATTTTCTAGGATGAAGGGACCTTCCAAGAGATGATCGGAAAATATCCAGACAACTACCCTTTCAATTTTGATGCATTGTTTCATCGAGCAGAGAATTGAATATATCTTCTCTTGCACAAAGTAATCTTGAAGCATCAACTAACTAAGTTTAATGAAAAATGATCCCTTTCTTCATAAACCAAACTTTCAGAAGCAACGTGGCTGTCTGATACTCTCTCCTTCCTTTCAAAAGTGTCATGTATATACTTGTTTGAACCTTCTCTTAAGTAACCACCCGGAGGTTGGGGAGGGTGAACCTCATACAAGTTCTACATATCATTTATTTTTCTTGAATGATTGGATGATGAGATGCCACCATAGGACCTCAACGATGATTAGAGATGCAATCATCAAAACAACAATCTTCCTCGTAACCTGCAGACATTAATAATCTATCACAGTTAGATGAACTCCCTAGACAGTCTGCTAGTTCCTAGCTACTAAAGTTGTGTTGAGCATGTATCCAACAACACTAAATTATGTATCCAATATCTTTCCATACTATCTCTTATACATTAATTCAAAAACAAACACAAAGCTACCTACTACAGCTAAACACTATTTAACAGGTCCACTCCTTGGCACATCACTCAACACACCATTGATCAACGTTCATATAGAAACACCAGTCTGCAGTCTTGGACAATTCTGTCTTTTACATACACAACTCTACATACACAACTCTACCTAAGGTTTCCATGGCAATTGGTTTTTCCAAAAAAAAATGTCAAATTTTGTTCGTTGCTATGATAAATTGAATCTCATGACATTCATCTCTATTGCAAAAGGATAAATCAAGTTATAATACCACAACCTATTTCATTGGACTGTGATCAAAATCTTGCAAATAGAGAGTCCAGTGTACATTGGATCCACATACCCCTCACAGCCCTCTTCCATCAAACAAACCATTTGTGTGAGGATGTTATAACAATAAATAGAAATACAGCTGATACAGTCTTAAGAAATAATCCATTATTTGTGGGCACACAACAGTTTAAGATCAGTATCACACTGCTGCAGTTATCGGTTGACAAATGAGAAGCTACCCATTGAACTAGCAGGAGTGTTGTTAGAGGGATAGAGGTCTTTATAATCCAATGGTTACACAGATTGGAATTCTTATGTCTCAGCCTTTAGTCTTGAGATAGTATACATCATAAACAGATTTGATAAAGACCAAGCAAGTCTGATCAAATAAAAAATCAAGTTGGGCCTACTTCCGAACAATCAAATAGAGAATAAACTAAGGACCAATCAAAAGATGCTAAAACCACCTTAGAAAGAAGGAATGTTATTTTTCTGTAGAGGTAATGGTTCAAAACTCTTCTTGTACAAAGCACTCTGAAGTTCTCCGTTAAATGGATTCACTCATCAATATTTTCTTATGAAACAAAGCCTATTGCGATCTATCTAATAATATAGCCAAGACTACAAGTAAACATCTCAACCCTAGGTGTCTCTTACAACAAGAATTACATAATACCAAGGTTAGATTAATGGTTAAGCCACCTTAGTCTCCTAGATAACCCTAGTTATCAGTTCTAAAACAAGGTAAGCTAGTTGACTTCACAAGTGTCTGTATTCTATAAGGGGATTCATTACCCATCAAGTGGCTTGCTCAATTTAAACATTCTTATAGTTGAGCTCTCCTATCATCATAAGGGTGAACAACTTAGCATGCAAGATTTCCTCAAAATCTAGCTAGAGAGCAATGCACGTGGGTGTCTTCAGAGTTGTTTTAAACTGTTGGAGACTTTGCAGCACCTTAAGCCAATGATATTTGTCTTTTTGTGTCCAAAAGCTTTATAAATGATATTTGTCTTTTTGTGTCCAAAAGCTTTTCAAGAACTTATAGACCTTAAACAACCACTAATTCGTCAATATGGCTGTTTAGTTCTGAAAATAACATTTTACGTAACAGTTCGCTGGAAACCTGCAAAACTCGTTTCTAATTCAATGAGTATCAAAGATTTCTTCCGGTTAGAAATCCCATCGAATAAAATGTCAACTTTAGCTTAATCATACCAAATTATGGTTCTACACAGCAATGACGACGAAATCCTAAACACACCAAATCATAATGATGTGATCCTTTCTAATGAATTTTATTTACCAGAAATTAAGCTCAGGTTTGCCTATCTTCTATGCTCAAATATAAGGTCATACCGAGTATATATATATATAAAATCACCATTAGCAAAAGGTTGAAATGTTATCATAAATTAGTGAACGAAAGAACCTTTTACCTCCTAATTCAACCCATAATTCTCAAGGTAAAAGTTTATCAAAATCAACCAAGAACACCTTAGCAAACTTAGCCCTTTCCTCAAAAATAGTCACCCGGTGAATTTTAACTGTACTCCAAACAACAACTACCAGAAAAGGAAGAATGCCATCATGAATNAAAGCTTAGTAAGTACTATCTAGCTCACAAAATCTCGAATGTGTAAACATGCTTCTAGAACAATATGAAAATCATATGAGATACTAATATGCTTGAAAGAAAACTAAGAACATGTATAGCTCAAAACATGCATACTCAAGCAATAATAAATCTCAATTTACTTTTCTTGGCTCAACTTGAAACTTTAGCTATTCTTTAACTTTTGAAAACTTTCTGAAACTTTAGAAATCTTTGCTAAAGCATATACTTGAAAATAATAATCACTTGGATCCACTGAAGACGTAAGTACCATCTGATGCGCGTTCCCTAAAAGGTTGGGGTAGCGAGCCACCAATCCTAATAGAGCAGACCTTGGTCTACCAGGGCCAAGACCTTGGAATTGGACACCTGGATTTCTTTAACGACGCCCTTGGACGCCGGGTACTGGCCTTAGAAAATAAAATAGCTCTTCTTACTTTTCTTTCTTATCTGTAAATGCCTTGGCATTTTCTGGAGCACCTTGCGTGCTAAAATCCCTAAGTCTTGACTTTTGGGGATTTCTTAAGGCCTTGGCCTTTTCTTTTCTTATCTTTATCTTCTCTTTTCTTTTCTCATAGCTTTCTTAGACCCTAAACTCATATAGGGTACATGAATAAACTTATACATAAGCATACAACAATTAATGAACTAAGATGGCATGCAAAAACTTAAACAAAAAGGAAATAGCTCTTTTTAAAAACTTTTAAAGGAAATTCTCGCGGAAAAACCGCCTCTTACTGCAGGTGAGCAGTACTTACATTGATATCTTGGACTTACAACCAAGATTAATGTCTAGAGCTCGGGAGAAACTTGAGATCTCAGAGAATTCTTCACGTCTACGCGTTCCTCTCGTCGCGGGGATCCCGAATATAGGATTATCTCTTGGAGAAGAGTCTTGGCCGGCCCTCTAGAGCTTGGTGTGGCGTGCGCACAAGAGAGGGGAAGAAGAGGGGTCGGCGCAACTTGGGAGAGGGAGAGGGTTTGAGAGAAAAATAAAACTTCTCTCTTTAATTATCTATTTATACTTAAGGGGCGGATCAACTTAACTATACCTTAAATACAGTTCTCTCCGTCGATTGTTGTGCTTGATACCCCTAGCCCGGCTGGCCGCGCGCTCCCTTGGTCTCGTGGTGGTCGCGGGTTCGAGCCACCCGCTGCACTTAATTGGTTTTTCCATTTTTGGCTTTTTTCCTTTTTCTTTTTCTTTTTCCAAAAATACCAAACGGACTCGGAAAATTCCATAAAAATACTCTAAAAATTCCTAAAAATATCTAGAATATTTCTAAACCATTTCTAAATAATTCTAAGGACTTTAAGAACTAAAAATGGAAATTTTGGGGCGTTACAATCTTCATGGTTAATCCCGACCATGACCACAAATAGACTAGTTGACTAAAAGTCATCAAGCTAAACCAAGTACAAAGAATGACGGGTAACCGAATATAAGTAACTATATGTTATCCAACTAAACTAGCACACGTCTATACAAACTTAAACATGATAAAGTATACAACAGATATGATAATCATCAAAGATATACCTTATTTAATTACTCGTTGCCGGGAGAGTCTCGTTGCTGCCAAGTCCCAAAACACAACCATAACCAGAAGATGACTCCGGAAATAATTTCGTAAAGTACAGATAGACTTCGAAAAACAACTTCGTCAACCCTCAAGAAAAAGACTCCGCAAAATAAACAAATCTGTAACATACAGATTGACCTCGTAAAACAACCCCGTAAACCCACAGACACCAAAACATCGCAAAACTTCCCACATATCCCAAAGAAACTCGCAAAACTTGGCTCTGATACCAAAAATTGTCACGCCCCCAGAGACACATGCTTCCTCGAAAATCGGGCAGCATCTCCCCTGTACGGCGGACAATATGGAACAATAATACATGCACTCTCATCATAAAAGATGGCTCAGCCATCATAACAGAAAATAAACATCACCACGCCGTTAATATTAACATAAAAGACAACTGGTGGCTCAGCCACCTTAAACATAAAATGAAACAACAATCCAAAAGAGAACTCAAATGTCTCTGACAACGACAAAACAAAATGATAACAAATACGAGGCGACTATACCAAGTACTGAGAACAAAACAACTATACCAAATATGGAAACACAACTCAGCTCTGGGGATTGGCGACTGAATCCTCTCCTGGCTCCAAGAAAATACGACTACCTGCTATCTGAAACAACAAAGAAGAAAACAGGGGTGGTGAGTCCGGGCGGACTCTGCGGGTATATGAGTAGACAATAAGCATGGCATAAATAAGATAACGAAGTAGAGAATCAAAAGGTACAGTCCATAAGAAACATCAGATTTACCTAATCATGCATAACATATAGTAAAACGACATAGCATAAAATCCGGATAAGCACTAGACATGTATAAACAACTCAACAACAATAATATCAATATAGGCATGCATGTCATACATATGCAACAAACATAGCTCATATAAGTGCATCAAACACAAACAAATGCATAAAAGAAATACGTATGCACATGATGCAATGACATGTGTCACCCCTGACGCCAGTCAAGCCGTCAACACATCCCATCTGTGTGACCGAGTGGGTAGGGCTGTGACAACTGTACCACTCCAACAACAACAATAATGCCACATAAGACGTAGTTGAGTGGACAGGATGCTGGGGAGTCTACACTCCAACCCCTATACATAGGGGGAGCTATACAGCTGCAATATCCCTCTAAAAATAACGGTGAGGGTGAGCCACCAACAACTCATCCCTCTAAAACAACGATGAGGGTGTCACTGTCTGGCATGACAGGACAAACACTCGCACTCTAACCACTACCATGACAACATGTGGTTGAGTGAATCGAGCAACAATATGACTAATGACGGCTTAACCAAATGTAAGCCAACAGTCGTTAGTATGCAACGTGCAAGTATGGTGCATGATATACGATGCACGAACAACCGGAGAAACAACGATGCAATAAAATCCAACAAGTAAAACATGCATCGACACAACCAACCGGAAATCGAAAACCAAAGGTTATGCGCCTACACTACTAGGTAGGATATTTCTAATGTCAAATAAACCTATCTGTGTTTAATGGACTTCTAAGTACTCGCGTACAAGCGGTACTTTACAGAACAGAAAATCAACAGAGGACTGTACAGAAACAAATTTGGAATACTCGAAGATCAACGAAGAGTAAGTATCAACGGCGATATTAAAAATCAACGGCAAAGAACAAGGTCAAGCAACCTACTTAGACATAAACAGCCATGCTTAAAGGTAAAGGAAACTACAAGAGCACAAAGGAGAAGTACCCGCCTTTTATTTGTAGAACGTGCCCAATAAATCTCCCACGATCAACCGTGCGAGGCCAACGTCAAAGTCCTGTATCAAGGACTAAATTTAGCTATTTATTAAAGTGAATAAAGTAGCTAAACTAACTACTAAATATAATTATGGTTTAATCCTAATTACACCATCCATTTAATTAAACCTAAACAATAATGAATCCCTTCTTAATCTAATTATCACAATTAGATTATTAGGTCAATTACCAAATTAAATCCAAGGAACTACCAAAACTACAACCCCATATCCCCGAATCTAATTGCTACATGATTCGAGGTATACTCAGCAAGAAGATCAAGCTCAACTCTCACGCAACTTGTTAATCCAGACTTATCCACCTACTGATCCTCCAAGCAACCCACGACATTACCATGATAATCAATAAAAATCATTACATCACATATACAAACATCGTAGCAGACTCTAAGATATGGGAGCAACTCACGCCAATCACTACGCACAACAGAACACAACTGATACTCACACAATAATTCATCATTGATCCAAACTACTACCATACAATATGCTAAATCGAAATCCAAACTCTTAATAATCTACCCATGGCAGAATTTAAAACTCAAAGAGAGGATCACCACAAGTTCTAGGATTTACCTCTTTATCTCCCAAGGATGGATCGTCCAAAGGAAAAACTGAGGAGAAGGTCGTCGGAGCCTAGATACAAACTGAGAACGAAGGGCTTCGGCCGATTGCACGCGAAGCAGAAATTTGCGGCAAAGAGGGACCGCGTGGCTAGGGTTCGCGATGGGCGGCGTCGGGAAGCAACTGGTTGGGAGGCGTCGCGTTGCGATTTCTCACTGGAAGGATGAGTCGCCGCCGACTGAGGGAGGAAGGATAGCGTGGCTTCGGCGTCGACGCAGGAACCGCAAGAAGGAGAAGAAGATAGGGAAAAGAGGCAGCGTCGGGGAAAACCGAAGGGGTCGGTGGTTTAGGGCACGGGGAAAAAAAGAGGAACGGTTTGGGGGTTTTAACATTTTTTTTTTTGCAAACAAACCCTTTATGTCTGAAAAATCACAACTAGGTCCCTAATTTGCAACGAGACCCTCTAAAATTCCGGTTCTCAACACGGAATATATAGCATACGAGAAGGATGACATTGGTAGGGAGTCAATGGGCTCAGTGCATCTGAGGGACGAGAAGACTGTGGAAGTGTATACTAGTGGACGAGAAGGATGTGCACCACGTTCTAGAGATGAGTAGCCGGGGAGGAAGCCTGCTTGAGGAGAAGGTCGAAAGTTAGGTTCGGATGAGCTCAACTTCAAATGATCAGAAATCACATAAAAGAAAGCGTCAAAAGGCTAGTCAACCAGAAATTGACCAGGACCAGAGTATGGGGGTGCCTGTATTGAGGTCCAGGGTGCTCGTATCAAGGTTCAAGGCTCTTGAGATGTCCAGGATGCCCGAGAAACTGTCTAGGGCGCTAATATTCAATAGGGGCGACCGAGAATGATACAGGCACCCAAGTTCAACTGTGTTATCCAAAAAAGAGTTATTTTTACGACAGGCGCCCGTATCCTATACAGGCACCCAGGATGTGCCACGTCAGAAGAGGATAAGCTCTTCTAGGCTTTATAAATAGAATTCTTTAGCTTAGAATTATTCATTCATTGATTGTAATCACTTCTCTAATTCTGTGCTCAACTATTTGTACTGTTAACGTTTGTAAGAGACTTCTCTACATATGACAAAGGAGAAAATTATAGTGGCCAAATAGAAAAATTAAAGAACTCTGCATGCTCAAGTAATTCTTAAAGATCAAATTATGAAAATTTTATGGAGGCCTAAACTGATATATAGGAATCATAAGGAACAAATTATAAAAGCACCCAAAAATTACATTCCACCCAAATTTTTGATAAACCTAGTAGGTAAAAATTTATATTGGATTCCTAAATTAGTCTTGAATTATTAAAATATTTTTTTTGCATGCTAAAAATTAATTAATTCTGTTTTATTGACATCTTGGAAATTTTTATTTCGAAATTGTTTTTGGATTAAAATTATTTTTAAATTTTTTTGTGATAGAAACCAGTTATATCTATCTAGAGAAAAATTTTGATATTTCTTCGACTGTTAAAGTATTTTTACAAATTTTTGATTAAAAATTAAATTTTTAATTTTAAAAATACTTCAAAATGGTTTGTGAAAAACTGAATTTTTTGGAGGCTAACGATTAGATTTTGAATTTTCCAAAAATTTATCACCATTTTTAAGTCAAAATTCATTTTCTTAGCATTTATTTCAAAATTTTTCATAACTGTTAAGTAATTATTTTTAAACACTCAACAAAAAGTATTTTTTATTTTTAAAATTTTTATATGACCAGATTTGGTATTTTGATATATTCTCAAAATGTTCTATAAATTTCGAATAAAAAGATAATTTTTATGAATTTTTTATCAAAATAGAATTTTAAATTGAAAATATCTTGATAATACATTTTTGACAAAATATTTTTTTTAATAATTGTTGATTAAACTTTACATACTTAGAAAAATAACAACTTATTTTGGTCAGAGAAAGCTATTTTTGTTGTTTTTTTCAAAAACTATTTTTCGTAAACAAATTTTAAAGAGATATTTTTTAAAAGTAAGGGTTTTTCGATTTTTTTTAAGATTTTTTTCGCTTAACCAGTTTTTGATATGATCAAAAGAAATGAAATTTAAGTTAAGGGGGAGGTTTACATTGCAATATTGTTTGTACTAAATTGTAATTTTTTTCTCTTGTTTTTTCCTGACTTAGCTTGGGTTAATGTACATTAAAAAGGGAGAGATTATAAATACCTCGGGAAAGTTTTGATGTGGTCAACCTAGTCAAGTTAGGTCCTGTTGCTTTGATCCTTGTGTCTAAGTATACATGAGCTTAGAAACATAAAAAGTTGAGCGGAAGATGCAGCAGACGAGAAGGTTGACACTGGAAAGGAGCTGATGAGCTCAATGAGTCTGAGAGACGAGAAAACTGTGGAAGAGTACACCGATTGACGAGAAGGTCATATGCAACATCCGAGGGACGAGAAACTAGGGAGGAAGACTGCTCAAGGAGAGAGTCGGAAGTTGAGTTCGGCTGAGCTCAACTTTGGATGATCAGAAATCACCCAAAAGAAAGCATCAGACGACTGGTCAACTAGAAGTTGATCAGGACCAGAGTATGGGGGCATCCGTATTGAGGTTTGGGGTGCCTGTATCGAGGTCCATGGTGCTCTGGATGTTCGGAGCACCCGAGAAGTTATCCGAGGTAATCGTATTCAATAGGAGCACTTGAGAATGATATAGGTGCCCGAGTTCAGCTGTGTTATCAAGAAAAGAGTCATTTTATGGTCGTTGCGATGAAGATAAGGTTTGACCAAACTTAGGCACCTGTATCTCATACAAGCGTCCGGGATGTGCCATGTCAGTAGCGGATAAGCTCTTCCAGGCTCTATAAATAGAGCCCTTTAGCTCATAATTATTCATTCATTAATTGTAATTACTTCTCTAATTTTGTGTTCAAATGTTTGTACTATTAACGCTTGTAGGAGACTTCTTTGCCTATGATAAAGGAGAAAATCTAGTACGTATTCATCGTTTTGGATTAGCAACCACTCAGGTTGTAAGCCAAGTAAACTCAAAGCCTCTTTTTCTTTTAGTAATTTATGTTATTCTGTTTGGTTAACTAATCTATTCATCTTTGCTGAGTTAGAGGCAAAAGATTAAGATTTTCCTTTCATGGCTATTTATCCCTCTCTAGCCGACCTGACACAAAACCTATAGAGGAGGCCCGAAGGGCCAGAGTAGGTCAAGAGTGACTGGTGCTGATGATTGTGGGAGGCCTAGATCAGGTCAAAAGGTGATTAGATGCTTGTAGGCAGGTTCAATGGCTTTGAACAGGTCAAAAGTGATCGGATATTTGTAGGGAGACCTAGACCATGAGGGCAATATGGTCCTTCGTTTGAGAGAAGGATTATTGGAGATACAATTAAAGTCCTACATTGGTAAGACATGAAAAAGAGGGTTGAAAAGGATGAAAGATATCTCTATTGGCATGCGACTTTAGCCTAAAAGCAAAGCTATGAGGGCTTAGGCCTAAAGTGGACAATATCATGACATTGTGGAGATATACAAATCCTTAGATTTCAACAATAACATCTCGAATATAGTGACAATCCACTTCAATATGCTTGGTGTGCTCATGATACACTGGATTATGAGATATTTGAATAACACTTGTATTATGATTATAGAGAGGAGTGGGTTCAAACTACTACTAATTGGTGATATAAAGATGGATAATCAAATAGATCTCTTTAGTCCACATGATACTTAACATTCACCTCTAGAGAAGTATCAACAAATGAAGAGTCATGAAGTCTAGCTAAAGCAACCAATCTTGAATATATTTATGTTAATGTAGAAATATACTATAATAGTCAGAATGAACTTTCAATCCCAATATCTTTCATATGAAAAAAAAAACTCAAAGGTGTTGCTGAAGTTGGGTAATCAATAAAGAATATGTTCCATTTATAACTATGTAGAAGTTTTACAAAGAAATAAAAAAGAATTATATCGGCTCTGCATAAATTTAAATTGCAGTAAGGTAGAATGAAACTTCTCAAACCAAGCACAAGGAGCCTGTTTTAAGCTATATAATGAGTGTCTTAACTTACACACTTTGGAAGTGGGAGAGGAGAACAAACCAAGAGGAGATGTCATATAGATAGTTTTTTTGAGATCTTCATGAAGAAAAGTATTTTTCACATCTATTTGATAAAGTGGTCATCCTTGGGAAGCAACAATTGCAAGGAGTATTCGTACACTAGTCATTTTAGCTACAGGAGCATATATCTCCTCATAATCAATATCATACTCTTATCGATTACCTAGAGCAACCAACCTCGCCTTATAACGTTCTAGAGTTTCATCAAAACGGAGTTTAATTGACATTTGTTTTCTGGTGTTATCTTTTCAAACGGTTAAATAAAAAATGTAGATAATACCTTTATAAAAGAAGGATACAATAATTGGAAAAGGACATTAGAAAGATTCAATCATTATATGAGGACTATTAATAATTGTCTCAATCAAGCTAGAATACAATTTGAGTCTTTTCAAGATCAAAGACATAGTGTAGAAAATATTTTACGAGTAGATGGTTGTGGTATAAAAATTGATTATCTCACTCGTTTAACCATAATGTTGGATGTGACACGCTTTCTATTGAAGCAAAGTTGCCTTTCGGAGGACACAATAAGTCAACTAGTTCTTCAAATAGAGGTAATTTTCTTGAGTTGCTTGCATGGTATAGTCAACGAAATGAAAAGGTTTCCAAAGTTATAAAATAAAATGCTCCTGCAAATAACAATCAAATTGACTTTCCAAAAAATTCAGAAGGATTTAACACGTGTTTGTGGCTCAGAGATCACACTTTCTATAATCAATGATATTGGAGATAAATTCTTTTCTTTGATGGTTGATAAGGCTCAAGAGAGTTCAATGAAGGAACATATGGGAGTTGTTTTGAGGTATGTGAACAAAGAAAGATATGTGATTGAACGTTTTTTTACAGTTGTGTATGTGCTTGACACTAGTTATTATCCTTTGAAAAGGGCTATTAACCCTTTATTTGTGCATCATTGTTTATCATTATCTAGATTGAGAGGCCAAGCATATGACGGGACTTCAAATATGCGTGGTGAGTTCAATGGGTTGACATCTCTGATCCTACAAGAAAATCCATTTACAATGTACATTCACTGTTCTTCTCGACAGCTCTAATTAGCTGTTGTTGTTGCTGCTGTTGCCAATGACAATTTTACTTGAGTGAATTTTTTGGGTAAGTCACCATGATTATGGAGCATCTTGTAAGAGTAGAGATCAACTTAGACAAATTTAATATGACAAGATAAGTGTTGAATTGGAAAGCGGAGAAATCACTAGTGAAAAAGGAAAAAAATCAAGAAACTAGTTTAACAAGACCTAGGTATACTAGTTGGGGATGACACTACTTAACATTATTTCGACTATGCTTCATGTGGTCTTTAGTGATAGAAGTTTTAGGAAATATACATGATGACGCCTCTTATTCTGCGAATAAAGGTGCTACCGTGGGTTCAATTGAGAAGATGGAGAATTATCAATTTATTTTTGTGTTGCATTTAATGAAGTATATATTGGGAATTATAAATGAGTAATCACTTTCAATACAACAAGGGGATCAAAATATTGTTCAAGCTATGTTCTTGATTAGAAGTGTGAAAGGTCGACTATAAGACATCAAGGAAAATGGATGATAAATAATTTTAGACCAAGTTAACATATTTTGTGAATTGAATATAATCTCAATACTTGATATGGAGGACAGTATGATAACCTGTGGTCATGGCAGGTACAGAGGGAAACTCATCACCAATTTTCATCATTATCGCATGAAGATTTTTTGTCAGATATTATTTCTTAAAATCTATTTTTTTTGTTTGTTAAAGAAATTTTATTGATTATTAATTTTATCATGGTTGTAAATTTGAATGTTAGGTTGTCGATTTAATTATACAAGAGATGAATGATCATTTTTCATATGTTAGAATGGAATTGCTTGGTTACATAGTGATGGGGTTGAGTACCCAGTGGTTGACACGTGGGCTGAAGAAGTTGTGTGGCAAGAGACAGCGAGTTCGGACGACTCTCTTTCCGGAGCTCCCGAGACCCTCTCGGGAAAGGGATCCCTGGGACCCCCCCCCCCCCCCACGGGTAGACATACTCCGAAGTTCAAATCAGAGGACGCACTCTCGAGATCCCCTCGGGAAGCCAGGTCCCTGAAACCACCTCGAGAAAGCGGAATGCCCAGGACCCCCTGGGCCAGAAGACCCCGAGATCACCTCGGGGAAGCGGAGCCCAAGAATCATCCGGCCTCAAGTAACGGTCCCACACTCTTCGGATATACAGATAACCATCAGCCCCTTATCGTGGAGTCATCATGACCCAAAATTGTCGCAACGATCAGAACTTAATGACGGCGTGGACCGTTGCAAAGGTTATCCTGTAACCGACAATCGGGGGGACGTGGCAAAAATCGTGGAGACTCATGAGACAACTGTCGCAGGTATAAAAGGTACTCCAACCCCTTCGATAAAGGGGTTACGCTCTCCCTACATCACGCCTATCTCCTTTCTTGCCTTCTCTTTATATCCTAGATCGAGGCATTGACTTGAGCGTCAAAGTGGGCTCCGCCGGACAACCTCCGGCGTGTTCCCCTAACGCTCGTGTTAATCTCGCAGGGTGAGAAATTCCTCCTCTAACGTCAGCGTCCGCGTGGGCTGAACCCTGGTGACTGGCCGTCGACGTCAATTCCTTCCGGAACAAGTTTGGCGCCGTCTATGGGAAACCAGTAAAGCACCAGAAGGAGCACCGATGGCAGAACCGGCGGGACAACCAATTGTCCTGACGAAGGAGGAACTGGATCGCTTGGTGGCCAACGCCATAAGGAGGCGCTCGAACAACACCAAATCAAGCAGACCGCCTCACAGCGAGGTGCTTCTGTGCGGGAGGAGATCCCTAAAGTTTCCATCTCGCACCCCCAACTGCGAGGATCCATCACACCACCGGGGCGACGCGTCGGAGCAGCCCCGAACCGCCAACGAGATTCTCCCGGAGACATTGAGAAGGCCAACTCGGTAGCCTCTAGTACGCTGAGACATGAAGATGGACAGGGAAAGAGGGAGGAACCTAAGGGCTCCCCTAAGGTTCCCTCTACTCCCTTCTCATATGAGATTGTAGAAGACCCCATGCCGAAGCAGTTCTATGGGCCTGGGATTGCTGATTACGATGGGAAGACAGATCCGGAGGATCATGTCTGCAAGTTTAAGAATGCGGCGCTCCTACACCAGTACACCGACGGGGTGAAGTGTCGGGTGTTCTTGAACACCTATCTGGAGTAGCCCAACGATGGTTCCAGAGGCTACCCTCAGGTTCTATCAACTCCTTCATGGAGTTTAGAACCGCCTTCCTCCACCACTTCGCCAGCAGCCGTCGCTACCAGAAGACGGCACTCAATCTGTTCGCTCTCAAGCAGAAGCCGAAAGAGCTGCTCAAGGAGTAGATCTAGCAGTTCAATCGGGGTGGCACAAAATGTGTCAAGTGCAACGTTGGAAATCCTCATCGGTACCTGTACCCAAGGGCTCTCGGAAGGGGATTTTTTTCAATCATTGGTGAAGAAGTCACCCGCTAGCTTCGATGATATGCTAGGGCGTTTGGTCAAGCACGTCAACATGGAGGAGGTGCAATGCGCCCGACGCAAGGAACCAGCCGGGGTCTCCCCTCAAGCCGTCACCCGGTCCGAGAGGAGGGAACCCCCAGCACCAGCCCAAGGAAAAGACCTTCACCTGGGGAAGGACCAATGGGCTGGCAGGCGAAAGTTGGTCAAGATAGTGGACACCGAGCAACCGGAGCCACTGATGAAGTACTGCAGTTTCCATGGCAGTACGACACATTCCACCGAGGAGTGTCATGCCTTGAAGAAAAAACTGAGCGAGGAGGTAGACACCAAACCTCAAAGAAAATGGAAGAAGATGGGGTATCACCGGAATTTCCCTCGGCGAAGCTCTTCTCCCCGACAACGCCTGCCGATGGAAAGCGAGACCCGGCATCGGTCTCGATCGTGGTCAAGGGGAAGAAGTCGGGGCCTGCACCATGCAGGTCTCCCTCCGTGGAAAGAGCCCCCAGGAAGGGCAAGACCCCTGCACGCGGCCCACCCTCGGGGCATGTGGGAGTAATCTCCGGAGGACCCACCGGAGGAGATTCTCATCGGGCAAGGAAGTCCAACACCCGACGTATGGAGAATTATGCAATTGGGACGAGCCGGAGCTAGGGTCACGACCCTACGATCTTGTTCGGCCCTAAAGACTTGGAGGAGGTGGAAGCTCCCCATGAAGACGCCCTGGTGATCCTTGCCCGCATCACCAACTATGAGATCAAGCGCATCTTCGTGGATACAGGAAGTTCCGTGAACATCTTGGACAAGACTGCTCTGGATCAGATGCAGATCGACAAGGATGAACTACTTCCGATCTCGACCCCACTGTTCGACTTCACCGGGTATCGAGTACAGCCAATAGGGCAAATTACCCTATCGGTATCATTGGGTAGCAATGTGCTTGAGAGAACCAGGAGAATACCTTTCTTGATCGTGGATGCTCCCTCATCCTACAACGCCATTTTGGGTTGCCCGACGCTCAATGTCTTCCAGGCGGTGGTCTCTATCTATCACCAAAAGATAAAATTCTCGATGGGCGACCGAGTAGCTGAAGTCAAAGGGGATCAACTAGTGTCTCGACGATGCTACAGTGAGGAAGTCAGATCGGAGTCCCGGAAAAACCCAAGGGTGCAGGAAAACTAACTAGAGGAAGCGGTCATTCATAGGAGGGCAGGAACCCAAGGGCTCCCTAAGCTAGAACTGGCCAACTGTCTCCAATCCGGTCACTCCCAGTAAGAGGTGTGTCGCATACTATGTACTTGCCTATGTGTTCTTACTACCTTGCAGTGAATTCATGAAATAAAGGAACATATCATCGCATAAGCACCAGTATGTCAAACAAAACCCTAATGCCTCGCGGTGCTGCGGATGCCCGAGGTACTTAGGCTTGGTCTGGGGGCTGCAGATGCCCGACCAAGAAACCAAACCCTAATACCTCGCGGTGCTGCGGATGCCCGAGGTATTTAGGCTTGGTTTGGGTGCTACGGACGCCCAACCAAGAAACCAAAACCCTAATACCTCACGGTACTGCGAATGCCCGAGGTACTTAGGCTTGGTCTGGGTGCTACGGACGCCCAACCAAGAAACTAAAACCCTAATGCCTCACGGTGCTGCGGATGCCCGAGATACTTAGGCTTGGTCTGGGTGCTACGGATGCCTGACCAGGAAACCAAACTCTAATACCTTGCGGTGCTGCGGATGCCCGGGGTACTTAGGCTTAGTCTGGGTGCTACGAACACCCAACCAAGAAACAAAAACTCTAATGCTTCGCGGTGCTGTGGATACCCGGGGTACTTAGGCTTGGTCTGAATGCTACGGATGCCCGACCAAGAAACCAAACCCTAATACCTCGTGGTGCTATGGATGCCCGGGGTACTTAGGCTTGGTCTGGGTGCCACGGATGCCCGACCAAGAAACCAAATCCTAATGTCTCATGGTGATACGGTTGCCCGAGGTACTTATGCTTGGTCTGGCTGCTGCGGATGCCCGACCAAGAAACCAAACTCTAATACCTCGCGGTGCTACGGATGCTCGAGGTACTTAGGCTTGGTCTGGGTGCTACGGATGCCCGACCAAGGAACCAAACCCTAATGTCTCACGATGCTGCGGATGCCCGAGGTACTTAGGCTTGGTCTGGGTGCTGCGAATGCCCGACCAAGAAACCAAACCCTAATACCTCGCGGTGCTATGGATGCTCGAGGTACTTAGGCTTGGTCTGGGTGCTACGGATGCCCGACCAAGGAACCAAACCCTAATGTCTCATAGTGCTGCGGATGCCCGAGGTACTTAGGCTTGGTCTGAGTGCTGCGAATGCCCGACCAAGAAACCAAACCCTAATACCACGCGGTGCTGTAGATGCCCGGGGTACTTAGGCTTGGTCTAGGTGCTACAGATGCTCGATCAAGGAACCAAACCCTAATGCCTAGCAGTGCTGCGGATGCCTGAGGTACTTAGACTTGGTCTGGGTGCTACGGATGCCCGACCAGGAAACCAAACCCAAATACCTCGCGATGCTGCGGATGCCCGGGGTACTTAGTCTTGGTCTGGGTACTACGAACACCCAACCAAAAAACAAAAACCCTAATGCCTCGCTGTGCTGCGAATGCCCGAGGTACTTAGGCTTGGTCTAGGTGCTACAGATGCCCGACCAAGGAACCAAACCCTAATGCCTCCCGGTGCTATGAATGTCCGAGGTACTTAGGCTTGGTCTAGGCGATACGGATGCTCGACCAAGGAACCAAACCCTAATGCCTCGCGGTGCTATGTATGCTTGAGGTACTTAGGCTTGGTCTAGGTGCTACGGACACCCGACCAATAAACAAAAACCCTAATACCTCGCGGTGCTGCGGATGCTCGGGATACTTAGGCTTGGTCTGGGTGCTAAGGATACCCAACCAAGACCTACGCAACCCCTACCACCTCTAGATGGGAAGGGGAGGAGGCTCAAGGATAGAAGGTTAGCACACAACCTACTAAATATGAAACAAGCATTCTCAGACAAGGTAAAACCAGCCGAATATCTGGTTACTGCTTGAAGCACTTACACAACAGAGATAATTCCTTCATCTCTATGAAAAATACATTGATAATGACATCTCAAGGGAATACAAAGAATAGGGGATACAGTCAATGGCTCCAGTAGAGAAGATCACTCCTTCGCCCGGGTTCTTCCCTATCGCAACATCCCCGCAGGGTTACGTAGCCCGGAACAAAGGGAAGAGAACGAGGAGCAGCAGCTACAACTCCTCGGATGACAAACCACTCCAGGCCCGACTGATGGTCGATGCCCAAAACTTGGGAAAATGAGCGATCAAGCGCAGGAGAGCACCCGAAGATGGGCAGGAGGTGAACCACAGGAGATGTTCTCGGGTGAAACAAATGATATCATCTCTGCTATGCTCCCCAGCGAAGCATGTAATGTCTTTTCCAGACTCTCCGGTGAAACATGTGGTGTCATCTCCTCCATGCTCTCTCAGGAAGGTGCGATCTCATCTCTACCATGCTCCCCATGATGTAGAAACCCCCTGTGAGAAACGGGGGCGATTGCGGATGTACCGGAAGATGGTACGCTTCATAGGGGATTCTGGGAGCACTTGACTCAGCCCGAACAGACGGGGTGTCTCACCCAACTGGGTGGTGAAACTCCTCCCTCGCCGGGTTCCCCTCCAGGCTGCAGCCTCTCTTCCTTTCCTGATCCATGAGAATGGGAAGGGAAGATGGATGAGAACGAACGCGTTGGCCTTCCGCCTTTATAGAGAGGGTTGTTCATCCACATTTAATGAGGGAACGACGCAGGCGCAGTAATGGACGCCAATCCTGAAGCATCGCGTCTTTTCTGTCACAATCGATTGGCACGCCCCTGTGGCGTCTGGGAACTCGCAAACATTTACGGGTCAATTCAATGGATCGCCTGGGGCCCGGAGGCGATGGTTCAGAGTCCACAAACACTCAACGAATAAAGGAGCCAACATGGGTCCCATAGGTGAACAGCTGCGGGCCTGACAGTTGGACGTGTGGGGTTATCTTAGGGAGATTCACACCCATGGCCTAACCCGAGGACTCTAGGAGACACCTGGCGGCACCAGAGGTCCTGGGTCCTTGAAACCAACCCAAGGGGATGATGGAGACGAGCAACGGTTCCTTACCTCCCTTGCCCCAGGGGCCGGGAGGGAACGCCTATTCTTCAAAAAAGTTAATCTGCTATCTGGCTCCTGTAGTCAGGGAAAAATACCGATCCTTCTACTCTCTTAGCCCTTAAGACAAAGACGAATGATATAGGGAGCCAAATACAAAATCATGCACAGGACAGAAAGGCAAAGAGATAATTTCATTATAATCAAAATGGGTACATCGGGGGCCGCACTCCCAGGTAGTAAATAATCTTACAGCTCTTGGTCCTCGGGTGGGAGCTCCTCCCAAACTCGGTCGATGCTCATGAAACTCAGGTCAGCATCCGAAGGCAAAAGCTGGGCCTTCCTCAGCTGGTCGATGGCCCCGTGAAATCCTTGCTTCAAGTGCTTCATTACCTGGCCGGCAATGATATCGCCAAATTCATCTGACTCCAGGTACTTTGCCTTGAAGTCTGCCTCGACCTCTTTAATACGGGAAGCCTTAGTAGCCCGAAAGTTGCGCACGTCAGCCTCAACAACCTCCTTGTCACACTTTAGCTGCTCCATCTCAGCAGCCATTTTATCTTGGTCCGCCAGAGCCTCCCTGAGCCTGTTAGAGGTGGCCCATACTTCCGATCGTGTCTGGGTCAGATCTTCCTCAAAGTTAGACAAGCGATCGACCGCCATCATGAGTTCGGATTCCTTCTGGGAGACCTGGCGCGCTTGGTCTTTGACACGTTCATTCAATCGCCTGACCGAGGCCTCCAAAAGGCGGATATCCCCCGACAACTTCCTCTCTTTCACTTGGAGTTGATCCCACTCCTGAGTCACCCAGAGCAGGTCATTGGTGACGGCCACAGCCCTCTCGGACGTCGAACGTTCCCAATGCCTGGAACTCTGGAGAGAGGACTCCATGGCCAGCAAGGTGTCCAGCTGATGCTCCACCTTCGTGCGGAGAGCTCTGCTGACCCCCACATGCATAAGTCTCGCTCTGTGCTCATAGTCAGCTGCGACCTCTACTCTCAGTGCCCGGAGGGTCAAGGCCTTAATCTCTGGCCAGGCATACAAGCCATGGTCGGCTGTCAGGCAATCTTCAGCCCGCAAAAACTCAGGCGGCTTCCCCCCCGCTTGAGGCCTTGGGGTGTCAACCTGGCTCTTTGAAGGCAACGGGTCCATACACGGAGGAAGTAGCTGGACAGTAGGAGCTCCAGGTGGCAGTGTAGAAGGGTCGGAGTCGCCCTCCTCAGAGCTAGAAGTCCCCTCAGAAGAAAGGCCCTCGGCAGGGACCTCCTTCAACTACACTGAGGGGAAAGATTGCATGGAAGCCTCCAACGCCGCATCTAGCCTTTTTTGAAGGCGGTCAAGCTACATTCGGTATTGGGTGGACAATGCTTGCTTACCCTTAGTGGCATTGGCAGGGTCAACCGAAGAAGAGTCGGAGGTCTGACCACCTGCCTCCGGAGCAGCAGTCGACGGAAAAGGTGGAGATAAGGGAATGACTCCCCCACCATCAGAAGGTGGAACATCCTCCTCAGGGATAAATGGAAAAGGTGTTGGGGCCACTGGAGTGCTGGAGTGCAGCCTTTTCCATCTAGGGCCTGAGCCTTCCGGAACCTTCCTCTTCTGTCGACTAGAGAATTGGGCTGTTGAGGGGGCACTAGGGGGCGACGACTCCTCGATGATCCCCTCCGGACGGACAGCAACCGTGGGCGGGTCATCCTCTAAAGAGACACCCACCTCCGGGTCAACCAACGGACTGGAAGTCCCTCAGTCAGCAAACGACGGAGGCATAGCAGGAGCCTCTGCCCGTTCTATCGAGGCATACTCACTGGACGATTCAGCAGTCCCCTCCGAGGACTCTGCTGAAGCAGAGGGTGCACCAGGAGCAGCAGGGGGAGGATCCAGAGCCTCCTTGTTGGCTTCCTCCCACTTGATAAGTCGGTGCATCGCCCTCGGAAACATGAGTTCCTTTACAATAACCAGGCAAGAGGATATCAATTAGAACTAACAAGCATTGATAAAAAAGACAAACTTACCAAGGCTAGGGCTAATCTGGGTCACTTTAGAGCTAAGGTTCGCTTGGTACATGAGCTCCTCACTTTGCACCATACCTGGGCCACTAAACTCCATGTCGGAGAGTATGTTCCTGGCAGGTTGGTAGGATGGACTTTGGAGGAAATTCCCTAGCGAGGGAGGAGTCAGCAGATCCTCCGTCCAGCAGAGAGGACTGAAGGGCTGCGTAGGCAGTCGAATGAAGAAAAACTTCTCCTTCCACCCTTTGTGCGACGAAGGAAACCCTCCTAGGAATCTATGGCCGGGACATGCTGAAAAGCTAAAAGCCCCTCGCGAGCCGATCAGAATAAAGAATGAATGGAAAAGCGAGGGGTCAGGGGGATATCGAAGAGCTTGAAGATAATGTACGCCCCGCCCATTTGAGCAAAGGCGTTGGGGGCCATCTAGTGGAGGGGTATATCAAAATAGGAGGCCACATTCATGAAAAAAGGAGGAATGGGGAAGCGGAGCCCCAACTCTACTTGCCCCAGAATGAAGGTAAAGAAACCTACGGGAGGCTCCACCGGCGTTTGGTCTACTTTAGGGATCACCACCGCCATCTCGGCCGGAATGTCGTAGGCCCCAATGGTCGCCTACAAAGCCTCTGACCTCACTCTCAAGGAGGCAGACTCATACCACTCCACTCAATAACCTTCTATAGTTCCTAAGGGAAAAGATGAGAAGGAGGCAGAAAACTTACATTAAAAAGAATCCTTAGGGAAGAAGACGAAGACGAGGTTCACCAAACAGCGAAGCCAGAAGGTGGTTGAATGTCTTCGCCTCCCCTTGTTATACAGAGAAAGCCACTCGCATGTGCGTAATGGGGGCAAGGCACATGGATGGCAAGAAACCGCCACATCCGGGTAGCGTCATGGAACAACCGCTTGACGTGAGCCTGCTACAGCCGTGCACGTCAGTAAGAGACTGCGAGGGGAGCAGTTGGGGCACGTGGTGACGAGGAATTCGTGAAGGAGATTTGTCGCCATTAAGGAGCGACGTGCGCTGGACAGGTATCATTGCAGTACCTCGAAGACCATGGAAGCCTTTTTGGGAAGATACAACCAAAAAAATTGCCTCGAGACCCACGGAAAATTCTACAATTCTAGGACCTAGCATAACTGCAGGGAAGCATTAACAGGTGCAAGGACCCACTGGGACATAACTTCTTCATCACCACATTAGTCTAATTAGTCAGACACACTTCCTTCGATCAGACTTGAAGGGGGGACTTGTGATAGGGTTGAATACCCCATGGCTGACACGTTGGCTGAAGAAGCTGTGTGGCAAGAGACATCGAGTCCGGACGACTCTCTTTCCGGATCTCCCGAGACCCTCTCGGGAAGGGGATCCCCCGGGACTCCCCACGGGTAGACATACCCCGAAGTTCAAATCAGAGGACGCACTCCCGAGATCCCCTTGGGAAGCCGGTCCCCGAAACCACCTCGGGAAAGCGGAATGCCCGGGACCCCCCGGGCCAGAAGACCCTGAGATCACCTCAGGGAAGTGGAGCCCAAGAATCATCCGCCCTTAAGTAACGGTCCCCCACTCTTCGGATCTGCGGATAATCATCACCCCCTTATCGCGGAGTCATCATGACCTAAAATTGTCGCAACAGTCTAAACTTAATGACGGCGTGGACCGTTGCAAAGGTTATCCTGTAACCGACAATCGGGGGGACGTGGCAAAGATCGCGGAGACTCATGAGATAGCCGTCGTAGGTATAAAAGGTACTTCAACCCCTCCGATAAAGGGGTTACGCTCTCCCTACTTCACGCCTATCTCCATTCTTGTCTTCTCTTTATCTTCTAGATCGAGGCACTGACTTGAGCGTCGGAGTGGGCTCCGCCGGACAACCTCCGGCGTGTTCCCCTAACGCTCATGTTAATCTCGCAGGGTGGGAAGTTCCTCCTCTAACGTCAGCGTCCACGTGGGTTGAACCCTTGTGACTAGCCGTCGACGTCGATTCCTTCCGGAACACATAGTATGTCTTCATTCAAGATATTCTTTCTCTCAATTTGATGTTTGTAAACTCATCCATTTTGTTAATTTTTATCCCGAGGACTTTTTTGGTACTGATTATTTATTTTTGGAATGACAACTTATGAGTTACTTTTATAATTTGCGGGATGATCCTTAATTTTTTTCAATTGACGACTTAGAAATTCATGCTCTGTAATTGGTTGAAACTGAAAAACATTTGGTTTTTCCATTGATTTATCATATGATAGAGTGGGCCTTAATTTATTCGTCTCTCATGCTCTGTAATTGGTTACAACTGCTTCTGTTGAAAGAGTTTTTTCTGCAATTAAAACTGTGAAGACTAATTTACATAAAAGAATGAGAGACGAATAAATGAATGACAATTTAGTTGTATATATTGAGAAGGATATTTTTTCTATAATTGAAAATAAGCAAATATTGTAACATTTCAAGCAAATGCAGTTTCATAGAATCCAATTGTCTCCTCTTTATCGACTCGTCGCAATAGGTCCATATCCAAGACGAATGCTTCATCCGGTGATAAAAAATATACATGGCTAGAGTATTGCATATCAAAAGATACAACATTTTATTTTTGGTGTTATATTTTCAAACTATTAAATAAAGAAAATATAGATAATACCTTTATAAAAGATGGATACAATAATTGGAAAATGGAGTTAGAAAGATTCAATTGTCATACGAGGACTGTGAATAGTTGTCACAATGAAGCTAGAATACAATTTGAGTCTTTTCAAGATCAAAGGCACAGTGTGAGAAATATTTTACGAGTACATGGTCACGACATAGAAATTGATTATTGCACTCGTTTAACAGCAATGTTGGATATGACACGCTTTCTATTAAAGCAAGGGTTACCTTTTCGAGGACACGATGAGTCAACTAGTTCCTCATATAGAAGTAATTTTCTTGAGTTGCTTGAATGGTATAGTCAACGAAATGAAGGGGTTTCAAAATTATAAAACAAAATGCTCTTGCAAATAACCATTAATGGACTTCCCCAAAATTTCAAACTTGTTACTCGGAGATTACACTTGCTATAATCAATGCTATTGGAGATAAATTCTTTTCTTTGACCATTTATGAGGCTCGGGATAGTTCAGTGAAAGAGCATATGGGAGTTGTTTTGAGGTATATGAATAAAGAAAGATGTATAATTGAATGATTTCTTGCAGTTGTGCATGTGTCTGACACTAGTTCTCATTGATGCTTTATTTGTGCAACATGATTTATCATTATCTAGATTGAGAGGCTATATGTGGTGAGTTCAATGGGTTCTCTGATACTACAAGAAAATCCATTGTAATGTATATTCACTTATTTCTCTCACTAGCTCCAATTAGTTTTTGTTGTTATTGCCAATGACAACTTTACTATGACTGAATTTTGTGGGTATGTCACCATGATTGTGAATATATTTGGAGTATCTTGTAAGAGGAGAGATCAACTTAGACAGATTCAACATGATAAGATAATTGCTGAATTGGCAAGTGGAGGAATCAGGAAAAGGAAAAAAATCAAGAAACTTGTTTAGCAAGACCTAGGGTTACTCGTTGGGGATTACACTACTTAACATTACTTTGTCTATGCTCTATGTGGTCTTCAATGATAGAAATGTTAGGAAATATATACGATGACGCCTCTTATTCTGTAAATAAAAGTGTTGTCGCGGGTTTAATTGAGAAGATGAAGAGTTTTCAATTTATTTTTGTGTTGCATTTGATGATGTATATATTGGGAATTACAAATATTGAGGGAACTATAAGACTTCAGGGAAGATGGATGACAGATAATTTTAGAACAAGTTAACACATTCTGCAAATTGAATATGATCCTAATACTTGATATGAAGGATAATATGCTAACTGTGGTTATGGCAGACATAGAGGACAACTCATCACCAACTTTCATTATTATCATATGGAGATTTTTTGTTAGGTATTATTTCTAAAAATCTATTTTATTTATTTGTTAAAAAGATTAATTTCATTGATTATTAATTTTATCATGGTTGCAAATTTGAATGCTAGGATGTTGATTTAATTATGCAAGAGATGAATAATCATTTTTCAGAAATTAGTACGGAATTGCTTGGTTGCATAATATGACTTTATTCAAGAAATTTTTTCTCTCAATTTGATGTTTGTAAACTCATCCATCTTACTGATTTTTATCTTGAGGACTTCTTTGACATTAATTATTTATTTTTGGAACAACAACTTACGAATTACTTTTATAATTTGTGGAATAATCCTTAATTTTCTTCAATTAACGACTTGGGAATTTTTACTCTAAAATTGGTTGAAACTGAAAAACATTTATTTTTTCCATTGGTTTATCGTTACTAGTTGCAATTGCTTTCGTTTAAAAAGTTTTTTTTTAGTAATGAAGACTGATTTACATAATAGAATGAGAGACGAATAGATAAATTGAGAAGCATATTTTCTACAATTAAAAAATGAACAAATATTGTAATATTTTCAACAAATGCAATCTCGTAGAATCCAATCGTCTCCTCTTGTACCAACTCGTCACAGTAGGTCCACAATATTCAAGACTAATGTTTCATCCAGTGGCAATCATCAGTAGCTTTATAATTGTGTTATTTCATATATTTTAGCATTTTTATCATTGTTGACGTAAAACTTTAAATATTGAATATATTTATATAGCCGCACAAAAAAAAAATATCTCTGCAATTCAATCCCCACGAATTTTTTTTCTTGGTTCCCCCCTGCCCACTTACACCCAATAAAAAAATGATTAACGAGGTTTTTCCACTTACACCCAATAAAAATATGATTAATGAGATTTTTCCAACCTCGGGCGACCGGCCCGGCCTCACGGAAGTTTCCCACCGGCCGCCAAGTTAAATCGGGAAGCGCTCGCGGTGGGCGGTCTAGAAGTCCAGCGTCCCAGGGTTCGCGCCTCATTTGGAGAAAAATTCCTGCAAATACCTAATAAGTTTCACATTGGGTGGACATGAAATAATATCTCATGTATAATTATCTTGTAAAACTTGGAGTTCTTCTTGCATTGCTTGTTTTGCCAACACTCATGCTTAACAGCTTGTGAGTAAGACGAGGGAACTAAACTAGAGGATAAAGTACTACATGATGCATGATACGAGTCATGCCAATTAGGAGGACGAGAAATTCTTATAGAGAATCTCATGATAGGTGGAGCAGCATCAAATGATGGATATGGATTAGGAAGGAGCGATGGAGAAGGACGTCGTTGATTTACATACCTTGGCGTGACTCGATCAAGAGAAGATGATAAGTCATTAAAACTTAGATGAACAACAATATCAGGAGATTATTGATCACGAGTTGGAAAGAAATATTGATTGTCAAAGAAAACAACGTTACGAGAAATACTAAATTTCTTAGTAGAAGGATCATAGCAAACAATACCCTTGTGATGAGTACTATATCTGATAAATGCTCATTTACCAGATTGAGCATAAAGTTTGTGCCGTTCATGATGAGATAAATGAAAGAAACAAATAACACCAAATGTATGTAAATGCCCATATTGAGGATGTTGTTGATGAAGACAAAAATAAAGAGATTCAAAGTGCTTTGAGAAGGTGATGAGATAAGCTATTGTAGATAAAGCTTCTACCCAAAACTTAATTGGCATGAAGGATTCAAGTAACAAATTATGAGCGACTTCTGGAAGATGATGATTCTTTAATTCGCTCTGCTACGTCATTTTGTCGGGTGTGTGCGGGCAAGAGCATTGCAAGAGAATACCATTTTCATTTAAAATTTTATGAAATTCAATAGACATTTATTCTCCCCTGAAAAAATAACGGATTAGTCTTAGTTTCTAATTTAGACATTATTTTTTTCCTTCCTACAAAGAATAAAGAAACGCTAATGGTAACCATTCGAGCCGACGAAATTAGTAATATTATCCGTGAACGTATTGAACAATATACTAGAGAAGTAAAGATTGTGAATACCGGTACCGTACTTCAAGTAGGCGACGGAATTGCTCGTATTCATAGTCTTGATGAAGTAATGACAAGTGAATTAGTAGAGTTTGAAGGGGGTACAATAGGCATTGCTATGAGAGTGAAGAACTTTAACAACGGTAGAAAACTAAGTTTTAACAAATGCAATAAAAGTCTTGAAAATTGAAAAAAAAAAACTCAGATTTGAAAAGAAAAAATAAATCCAAATAAATGGACTATAGTCATCGATAAATATCACAAAATACTTATAATATGCATGAGATATAATAGGTATAATCTCCCATACATCGCTATAAATAATATTAAAATGTCCAACATTAAGCCCTTTCGTGATCATCATCCCCCAAGCCTGATCCTGCACATGATAACTATCACGAGAAAAGTACACATCATAGTTAATTTCAACTAATTGACTAACTGAAAGAAGATTATCAGAAAGATCAGGTAAGACAAAAGCATTGTTCAAAACTGGAGTAATATCACGAACAATAATAATGGACAAATTATTTCCATTTGCAACCTTAATGTATTCTGAATCATGATATGAGTAAATATTTTTCAGTAAATTAGTTGAACTAGTCCTATGATTTGCTACCATAGAATCAACAAATCAAGACTTAGATAAGAGATTACCAGTACCTCGAACCCCTAAAGCTGAAAGCACTGAAACTATTATTTGTTGCTCAATTTTAGGAGTAAGAATATTAATTTGAGCATTTTGATTTACAATTGACATTGTAGGGGAACTAATTTGAGTTGGTGCAGTAGAAGAGTTACCAATATTTGCTTGAAAAGGAATAGCCTGGCGATTCTAAGAATGTATTAAACACTCTTTGATGCCTCCGGAGCTATGGTACAACGGTAGGGTGATTAGTCGCTATCTTAGGCATCCGCGGTTCGATCTCCAGTTACGACGTATCTACAGGAATTTTTCCTCCAATGGGACGCGAACCCTGGGACGCTGGGCTTCTAAACCGTCCACTGCGAGCGCTTCCCGATTTACCCTGGTGACCGGTGGAAAACTTCCGTGAGACCGGACCGATCGTCCGAAATTGAAAAAACCTCGTTAATCATATTAAACACTCTTGGATGATGTGCCCTTGCCTTTTACAATAATTACAAAAAAATTTAGTACAATTTGCAACAATATGCCCATAATTCCTAAAACATTAAACTTTACTCATATCTCTGCCCTTGCATTTTTCTTGAGCAAAAATGCTATATGTGTTGTGTTGATTTTTGTGTTGAATTTCAAATTTATTGAAGGAGATGGTGTATGTGTTTAGTCTCACATTGTTAAGCCAAGAGAGTTGGAATGCTTTATATATGAAGTCATTTCTACTATGCTTAGAAAGCTTAAGGGGACCTACACGCATGTGCGGGCTGAGCCCAAACCAGGTGGTTTCAGGGGGTCTGGGCCGGAAATCCATAAACCCCGGGCGCGACGCACGCAATTATCGCGCGCAGAGGGGGTGCAAATCCCCAGCTCGTGGGCCTCGCGCTTGCGGGCTTTACCTTTTATTTTTTTGAGGAATTAAGCATCGCACGGCGCGACGCCTCGCGTGGCCGCGACTCCTTAGCGCGAAGAGGCAATAGAATGCCTCTTCGGATCTATAAAAGGGGGGATAGAATGCGCTTACGATATCATCATCTCCTTGCTCCTTTTCGGCTTTCTTTTTCTGTTCGCTTTCTTCGAGTCTTGAGGCTTCTTCCTGTGCGATCGGAGGTTGTGTCCGAAGGCAACGTTCGTCTTGGAGTGCACCTACGAACGTCGCGCGGTTGTCGGATCTTGGGAGGGTGTTGCCGGAAGTCTTTGCACTGTGGAGCGGCAATCAATTCTCTAAGGGCAGTCGGCACGCCGGTGCTTCAACCGGATAACTATTCCTAACTCTGCTCTTTCCTTATTAGACTGCTATATATATTTTTACTATCTACTTTAGGGCATATTCCTGCTGCTTATTCTATTTTTTACAATCTTAGAGAATTGATTTGTGCCTAAGTAGACATGATAAATATTAGAACGTCGGGGTTTGATGTGGCTAGCGCCAAACCCGAGAGGTTTTCCGGGCAAAACTTCAGACGTTGATAACAACGGATGAAGTTTTGGCTTACTACGCTAGGGCTTTTCTCCGTTATAGAATCAGATCCTCCTTCACCTGATGAAGAAGAACCTGCCCGTAGTGCTTCCACCGAGAGGTTTAAACAAAGGGATTATCTCTGCCATGGGAGAATCTTGTCTGCCCTCTCAGACGCACTATTTAATGTGTACTGCTCTACAACCTCGGCCAAAGAGTTATGAAAATCTTTGGATAAAAAATATAACTCCGAGGTCTCTGGTTTAGAGAAGTACACCGTGGGGAAGTTCTTAAACTTCAAAATGGTTGAGGGTAAATCTGTCATTGAGCAGACCCATGAATTTCAAATTTTGATTCACGGTCTTGCTGAGGGAGATATGTCGATACCCGAGAAACTTCAAGTCTTGTCTATCATCAAAAAGTTACCTCCGAGTTGGAAAGATTTTGGCATGACACTTAAACATAGGAGAGGTAAAATCTCTCTTGAAGATTTAATGATTGCCTTAAATATCGAGGAAGAACATCGGAAGCGACATAAGGATGATGATAAGGGGATGCCTATGGATTTTGCTCCAAAGGCAAATGTGGTGGTCTCTTCTAACAAGGACAAGTTCAAAAACCAAAAAATGAAGAACAAAATGAAACCCAAATCAAAGGTTCAGAAGAAGTATGGGACTAAGCCTTGTTGGGCTTATGGACAAGTTGGACATTTTGCCAAATTCTGTCCTGAGCGGAAGGACAAGAAGAAGAACCAAGACAATGTGCCCAACACCAAGGCACAGGTCAATGTTGTGACCAGCACCAGCAATGGGTTTGTTTCCTTTAACCCCGAACTAAATTTGATTTATCAACCCAATGAGTGGTTAGTTGATACAGGTGCTAATGTGCACTGTTGTGCTGATCGTTCTGCCTTCCTTACTTATCAGGTAATTGAAGGCACTTCCATAACCATGGGGAATCATTCTGCAACCAGAGTGTTAGGGATTGGACGAGTTGACTTGAGGTTTACCTCAGGGAAGGTCATGTCACTGCATGAAGTGCATCATGTTCCAGCTGTCCGACGGAATTTGATTAGCGGGTCAAAATTAGTTTGTGCTAGTTATGAGCTAAACTTCAAATGTAATAAAGTTGTATTGTTACATTTAGGAACCTTTATTGGAAAGGGTTACCTTAATGAAGGTTTATTTAAACTCAATGCTGAAAATACGACTATAAATAAAACTAGTGATATTGGTTGTTCTTATAACATTGAGTCTGATGATGTGTGGCATGATAGATTAGGACATGTTAATTTTCAAACTATAAAAAAGGATGATAAATCTTGACATGATTCCTAAGCATGCCATAAATGATAAGAAAAAATGTGAAGTTTGTGTGCAATATAAACAGCCTCGTAAACCCTTCAAATCAGTTGATAGAAATTTTAATATTTTAGAATTAATTCATACTGACTGTTGTGAGTTTAACGGTATAATAACAAGAGACCATAAAAGGTATTTCATTACCTTCATTGATGATTACTTTCGTTATTGCTATGTTTATTTGCTGAAAACTAAAGATGAAGCTTTAGATAAATTTATGATCTTCAAATCTGAAGCTGAAAATCAAACAAACCAAACCATTAAGAGGATAAGGTCTGATAGGGGTGGAGAGTTCACCTCAAACCTGTTTCAAAAATTCTGTCAAGATTCAGGTATAATTCATTAGATCACTACTCCATATAGTCCTCAATCTAATGGTGTAGCAGAACGCAAAAACTGAACCCTTGAAGATATGATTAATTCCATGTTAGGCAGTTTTGGGTTACCCAACTTCTTATGGGGGGAGGCTCTATACACTGATTGTCATGTGTTAAATAGAGTACCTATGAAGTCAAGGGATAAAAGCCCATATGAACTTTGAAAAGGTCGAAGGACAAGCTTGAAATACCTTAAAGTGTGGGGGTACCTTGCAAAAGTACTAGTACCTGAACATAAAAGGAAAAAACTTGGTCCAAAGACTATAGATGATGTCTTCTTGGGTTATGCTCAGAATAGTTCTGCATATAGGTTTCTGATTATTAAATCAGAAATTTCTGGAATAGATGCAAACACTATTGTAGAACTTCGTGA